>CM046427.1:3276298-3569055 GCA_025506505.1 Flaveria sonorensis
ACTGATAATATAAGGTTTTAAATAATTGGGATTCTCCCATGAAAATTTCAATAGATGGACCGTATGACTGTCACCATTTATGAAACCAAACCAGAATATCCGATTCATATACTTTGGAACAAATTTTTATAAACCACGAATGTTTGTGATTCTGATTATCACTCAGAAATACTTTATTAAAAACATTAATATAATCCCAATAGTTATATCTAATGGGAGTTCTAGTTTCAGGGTGCAAAATTTCCCCGTCTTTTAAAAGAGATATTCCCCAGTTTTCAACAGATATAATCTGTTTAACTACTATTTTGCTAAAGCTTATAATTTTATTACTACCCATATAATGAGTAATTTAGTAGGATTCTGCTTTGAGGAGTTCCTCATACTATATTCTGGACTTATATGTCTCAGAGGGATAGAATCTCGAATCAAAATATCTCTTGATTATAAACCAGGCTGATTACTCCATTTTTTATCTTTTTGATCTAAAAGGAGTATAACATCCTTTTTTGGATTATTAATCCATCCTTCTTCTTCACTTTCATTTACTGTGACCTGTGCATATGATGTTGTTTCTTCAGGGATATGTCCCTGTGATGCTTTATAAGCTAAAAACTCTTTATAAGTTTTCTCATCAAATTGAGGTTTTGAGGAGGATGATGCATATGATGAACCATCCATAGCTATAAGCTTTTTATTACCCATTTGATGGATAATTCTTTCTGTTTCTCTTCCTCTATAAGAGGAAGTTCTTCCTCGTCCTCTGCCTCTGTCCCGAGGGATCATGGCTGAAACATTTTTCCATAAGAAATTATTATTTCTCGGTGTTTTAAATCCTTTAGTTGTTTTTCCAAGGATCTTATTCGATATTTAATTTCTTTAATAACATAGTTTTTCTCCTTATCTGACAAAAACGAGATTTCTCTTATTTCTCTAATATTATTTTTTAGTCCTATTAATTCAATTTGCATATCATCCTTTCTTTCAGTGATCATGGCCATTGTCATTTTCAAAATTCCTCTTGGATGACTCATTGATTTAAATATTCCCTGGTTAGAAAATCAGGCAAACTGTTATCAGTTTCCTTTTTATATATGATTTCAAAATCAAATGGCGCAAGATGTGATTGCCATCTAGCAAACATCTGCTTAGAAACGTCATGTTTAAAATCTTTATTAAACATATATTTAGCTGCATTGCAGTCAGTTTTAATTATAAATTTCTTATTGAATAAATCATCTTGAAATTTTAAAACACATTTAACTATTGCAAGAATCTCTTTTGCAACAGTTGCATAATTCTTTTGGCTTTCATTCCATTTTCCAGAATGAAATCTAACAATATATTCTTGTTTATTAATTGGATATATTTGTTTTAATATTCCCCATAGCCTATATCTGAGGCATCAGTTTTAACAATTTTTTCCCATTCTGGGTTTGCAATCATTAAGCAAGGAAGGTTTTGAACCTTTTGCTTAATCTTTTTAACTGCTTTAGTATGATCAATAGACCATGGCTTAGGATTTTTCCTTAGCCTATTGTATAATAAGGCAGTATCTTCTGCTAAATTTTTATAATAAGAAAGAATGTAATTTAAGCTTCCAAGAAATCTTTGTAATTGAGTTTTATCCAGAATTTCATCTGGAAATCTAAGACCAAATTCAATACTTCTATTGATTGGAATTATATTTCCTTGGTTAATATTGTGGCCCAAAATCTGATTTTAGTTTGAAAAAGTAACATTTTTGGTCTAGATATTATTAAACCATTTTTTAAAATTATATCTTTGAATATCTCTAAATGTTTAAAATAAGTTTCAATATCCTTTGAAAATACAAGGATATCATCAATATAAACAATAATAAATTCACTATAAGAAATGAAAATATCATTCATAATATTTTGGAATTCTGAAGGGGCATTTTTAATCCAAATGGCATAACATTCCATTCGTAATGCCCAACAGGTACTGTAAAAGCAGTTTTATACCTGTCTTTTTTTCTTCATATGGAAGTGAAACAATATGTTTCTTTCTATGCCAGAAAGCATTGGGATGATCGTTACATATTTGTAAACTGAATTGATGTTCTACAAGTTTAATTTTTTCTTGTAATTTTGGATTGTTTAATCTTTCTTGAATACTTAAAGAAAATATTTTTTTTTGTAGAAAATCAATTTGATTTATCTTTGCTCTTAGCAATTCATCTTTTAAATTATTTAATGTTCTTGTTATTGGATTAGAAATGAATTCAAAAATAATTTCTTTTCCTTCATACGTACCAGTTATTCCAGTACGGTCTACGTTTTTTAAATGAAATATTTTATCAAAGAAAGGGCTTCCAAGTATAACTTGGTTACCGAGATTTTTTACTAGTACAAAACTTGTACTAATACAAGTATTATTTTGACAAATAAAAGTTTGAGGGATTTTATATTTTACCTCTAATATTCCTTTCCCAGCATGACTGAGAGTATGTGTAGTTTTATGATAGTATTTCGTAGTAATTAATCCTTCTTGTATGCAATTTAGATCTGCACCGCTATCAAAGAGTGCAACAACTTCTATTAAAAAGTCATTTCCTATTAAAAGTTTAATTTTTCCATGCCATTTTTGAGAAGTAATAATTTCTCTTATGTTTTTCAGATATAATTCTGATTCTTCTATTGGTTGTATATTTAATTTATCTTTTTCTAGACATATAATTCTATTATCTAATTCTTTATTATTTTGTTGTAAAATCTTGATATCTGATTTTAAATTATCAATTTCTCATTTTAATTGTTGTATATCAACGGGTTTTTTTATCTTTATTTCTCTGATTTAATTGAATTTTTAATTCAGCCAGAGAAAATGGGTTTTGATCTTTAGAATTTGAACAAGAAGGACCTTCTTCTTGTTTTTCCATATATGAAGAGATTATTTTCTCTTTAATCTGCGGATCATCTACCACTTTTAATAATTCAAGTATTTCACTTGTTAATACGTTTATTTCCATATTTTGGAATTGCGTAATTATTTGATAAATATTTTTTTTCTTCTTCTTCTGAAGTATTATTGCAGCAATTGTTTTTACAATAGTTTTCTTCTTCAGAGAAGGAGTATAAGCTCTCATTTTCTAAAATATTTAAATCTTCATTTGAAGATTGGTCAGATTCAGTATCTAATAATATTTTTGATATTTGATTTTTTAAATCTTCATCTTCTAACTTATTAAGCTTCTTTCTAACCCAGCAAGTTTTTGCTGTGTGACCTATTTTTCCACATTTCTTAAAGATTAATTTAGACTTATATGTCTTATACGAAGGTTTATATTCTTCGTATTTTTGAATTCTTTTATTCTTTCTTTCTTCCCTTTTCCTTTTTCTTTTCTGATGTTGGTAGGGATTTGATTTTTTAATTTTCTTAGAATTACCTGAGGTTCCTTCTATACCAAATTGACTACAGAATTCACCTAATTGTTTCTTCTCATTTAAAGAATGTTTCTTAATTTGTTGGTTTAATTTTATTTCATTACATAAATTTAAACCTTCTTGAATACAAGTTCCTATTAACTTGCCGTAAGTATAATCATCATAATTTATACTAATACCATATTTTCTTAGGTTATTCCTAATTCTTTCTGCAAATAAATAAGGGAGGCCATCTACGAATTTTGACTTCCAATGTGAGCTATTAGACTCTGGGAGTTCCATTACTCTGCTTAGGAAAGTATCCTTGTACCACCTAAAAGATGTTAGGGTTCTACACTTAAGATTTTGTAGAAGAGTTCTAATATTCTCCGAATTATCAGACCATCTGCCTGTAAAATGTTCTATTATATTGACTATCAAAGTATAAACTGAGTTGTTTTCAACAACACCATTATCCTCTTTTGTACTATTGAGGATTTCTTGTTTATCTGAATCTGATAGATAATTATCCCACCAACCTTTAAGTTGGCCTGTAAATCCTGATATAATCATTTGAGCTATTGTCTTAGTTGTATTCTTATTATTCTGACAAATAGTGCTATACATAAGCATCCTATGGACAGTATTATAAATCTGTCCTTCTGTTTGTCCATCTATGTTCCATTCATAGATCATTTTTCCACTATACGAATTACTAATTACATATTCTCGTTCTTCTATTAGAACATCCTGTGGAGTAGGCCTAGGATAATAATACATCCTTTGAGTTGGCTTATTAGCAAACTTAGATAACTTCATGATTTCATCATTGATCTTTTGCTTATAATCTTTTTCTTTTAGACTATCTTCAAAATCTGTTAACGTATTTATTTTTAGATTTTTCAAAATATTAATTGAATCATTTAATGTTTGCATAAGATTTTCTTCAGATTTTGTTTTGAAATCTGTTACCTTAGGAGGTAATTGAATACTAGGAGTAGCAATAGACTCTCTATCTTTTATCTGGTCATTTATTATGACATTTTGTTTTTCTTTGAAATGGGATAGTATTTTATCCATTTTCTTAAAAATATCTTGGAGTTATTCTCCGATTATTATTAAATAAAGATTTGAATAATTCTGTTGTTTTATTAAATCATTTATATGAGAAATTGTTGTCTGCAAGGTTTCACCTTCCAGAAGTTTTTGAAAAGCTTGATAATATCTTCCCCCCCCCCCTCCTTGTTTTTCAATTTTAAAACCATTAGTAGGAGGGAAAATATTTGAAACTATATTTCCATTAATATTAAAATTTCTTTCTATAACAGAAATAATACTATTAGTATATCTTTCAATAAACCATGGAACAAAAGGTATAATTTTTTGTTTTTCATTTAATTCATTATAAAATTCTTCTCTGAAAAATTCTTTATCTGTTTTTTCAAAATTTTTGAAAAACCATGTTCTAAATAATTCCCATTTGGGTTGGAGAAATTCATTAGAAATTTCTTCTCTTACCGGTGATCCCGGAGTGAAATCTAATTTTTCTTTTTGAGTCATATTTATACAAAATTTATTTCTGATTCGGTTAGTTCCGGATCTATTCTAATTCCTCGAACTATATTATCTGATTTTATTCTTAACTCATCTATTTTTCTTTCAGGAAATTCTTCTCTGATTCTAGATGTTGATGCCCTAGAAGGACTTCTGACTGTGTAATCTACAGGAGAAATATAATAGTGTGATGACACTGATTTGGACAAAGAGGGTTCATATTTTATTTTATTATTTTCAAATTGTATTTGAACTGACCCTTCATTTGTTTGTGAAATATTTATTGGATTATTATCCACATATTGTTGAGATGGGCTAACTTTATCTAGCACCCAATTTTCTGGAAAATTAATTTCTTCCCATTTAATTTTTCTTCTTGTTGTAATATTAGCTTTACTAAAATTAGTTTCTATAAGAATAGTTTCATTTAACGGTTTATCTACCATTTTACAATGAGGATTAAGCATAAATAAAGGCTTATAATAAATCCTGTAACAGATACATATTACCTCTGATCCTGGTACATAATTGTAGCCATGCGTTTTAACATTCAAAGTTAAGGCATCTAAAATATTGACATCAGACAATGATAATTGCAAATTTGGATAAATATTAAAATAGACTGGACCATGAGCCAGGCTAGATTGAACAATTCCCATAAGGGATTGTTTCCAATTTAAGTTTCTAGCATTTCTAAGAGCTGCTACAAAATTTTCTAGTAAGCCTTCTAGAGTCAAAGGCTTAAATGCAATTTGCACTAATCCTATGTGAATAAATTTATATTCTTTTTTATATTTTTGTAAATCTCTTTTTGATAATAATTTTATTATCATTTCATCCGTGTTTAAGGAAAATATTTTCTCAGTTGTTTTAACTTGTTTTAATCCCAATTTTTCAAAAGTTTCTAATTTATAAATTAGTTTATAATCAATTTTTGGAATAGTCCATTTATTTAATAAATCTAAATTGTGAGGAATATCATATTCTTCCTCCATACTGTTTTTAACAGTATCTTCTGATTTTAAAATATTCATATTTGAATATTAAACTTAAGTGTTGGAATATACACTCATACTTCAACAAAATTACCATGGCTCTGATACCATAGAAGAAGGCCCTCTATGGGAAAAGAGGAAAACCATAAAACTCAGACAAGGGCAGAAGATCAAGAGAAACGATGGAACGTTGGTGATTTTACACAGCCGTTGTCCAGGATGCTAATATGTGGTCAGTGAATGTCAGACCCAAAACGCCCCACGCCTTCTTGGCTTTTTGGCTTAAATGGGTCCCCATATTATTATTATTATTATTATTATTATTATTATTATTATTATTATTATTATTATTATTATTATTATTATTATTATTATTATTATTATTATTATTATTATTATTATTATTATTATTATTATTATTATTATTATTATTATTATTATTATTATTATTATTATTATTATTATTATTATTATTATTATTATTATTATTATTATATTATTATTATTATTATTATTATTATTATTATTATTATTATTATTATTATTATTATTATTATTATTATTATTATTATTATTATTATTATTATTATTATTATTATTATTATTATTATTTTATTGTTATTGTTATTATTATTATTATTATTTTATTGTTATTGTTATTGTTATTAGTATTACTATTACTATTACTATTACTATTACTATTACTATTACTATTACTATTACTATTACTATTACTTTTACTATTACTATTACTATTACTATTATATTATATTATTATTATTATTATTATTATTATTATATTATTATTATTATTTATTATTATTATTTTATTGTTATTGTTATTAGTATTACTATTACTATTACTATTACTATTACTATTACTATTACTTTTACTATTATTATTAGTATTATTATTATTATTATTATTATTATTATTATTATTATTATTATTATTATTATTATTTTGTATTATTAACATAGTTTAATTGTAGATGGAAGGGATGAGCCAATTTTATCAAAGGTCAGGAGATGAAATGGGTACGGACATGGCTAGTCGTTATATGGAGTTTGCACATGTTGATCACGGAAGCTATCTACCTACACATATGATGCAAAATCCAGTTGAGATTCAACTTCCACCTGTCCCGCAACGTTTATGTAGAAGGGGTGGGGGACGAGGGAGGGTTGGTGGTAAGGCTGTTGAAGAAAATAAGAGAGAGCAGGATATGGGAGGGCAAGACTTTCACGGAGGGAATGAGTTTGAATCATCAAATTTAAGCTATCCATACCAACAATTTAGTGACATTGGTAACCCAGATTTTTTTTTATGGTGGAACATCAAACACCCCGTTTGAAATGGGTACCCAAAATTATGAGGAGGGGGATACATCAAATACTTACGCGTCCCCTTAAACAAATTTTTTAAACTTAAACCAGTTTCAACAGTCTGAGCCATTACCATATATCCCTCAGTTTCAACAGATGTTTCCAGATGCTGCGCGGTTTTCAAATGCATCACCGTGTCCGTTTGACTTAAATGACTTAATTGACGAAGATTCTGATGCTCGTATTCCTACCCAACCTACACAAATGTAATATAAATTAATGAAAAAAAGAGATATGGAATGTTTTGTTATTTTTCATCTATTGTTTATTTTAGTAATCATGTTTTGATTTATAAACAACCAACAAATAAAAACACATAAGCATGATTTTATTAATACTGAAACACAAATACAAACTTATTTCCAATGACAATCTTCATTTGAGTATTCTGAATCTGATGAGTGCTCCCCTGGATAGGGATTAAAGTTGTGTGTTATTTCTACTTGTTTTCCTGGACTGTCATAAACATAAGCACTTTTCAATACTTCTGGGTCTTCATTTTTCTCCGAGTTTATCTTGGGGATCAGCTCTGGGTTCATCTCTGGTTCTTTATCTAGTTGAGGACGGTCACACGATGTCTATAAAATTAAAAATAGATAGAATATTCAAACATTTTAGTAAATAACCAAAACATCAAAAGTCGAAGTTTATAATATAATCTTACACATATTAACATATCGGTCTTGAAAAAATACCGATACTCTGTTTTACCACCGCAACGGAAGCAGGTCTCACCGGAACGAAAACTTATTAAACCTTTGTTAGCAGTTGAAGAAGAAGAATCGTTGACAATGGTAGAAGATGGAGAGTTTTTGGCATTGGATGAAGAAGATGAAGATGAATCCATGATATTGGATGAAGAGTTTTAATGTGTGTTATGAAAATGAGGAGAAGAGTGAAGAGAAATGTGTTAGGAGGTGTGATATATATAGGAGGATTTGAGGTGATACAACTTACGAGGGGTTCCACTAACAAATCAAAAAGAAACAACTTTATTAACTTCAATAAAAATACACACAATAATAGCTCTTAAAGAACACAAAGCAGAAAATCATGGATGCGAGTTTGGACACGTATTCATGTTGTGACCCGTCTGTCTACGTATGGAACATCTACGTATAACATGTTCATCTGGATGACAACAAACATCCATTTCGTTATGTATCCTACAGGTGCTTCGCCTACCTCGTTTCATGGTAATCTTTGATGGATCTCCTCTAATCCTCCAACCTGGGTCCGTCCAATAACCAGGGTGATAAAGCGGGTAAAAATTCCCATTATATTGTTCTTGCTAAACTGCAGTAGTGTATACATGGTGCAAAATAGTAAAAGGAGATAAACCTCTCTGTCGACATACCGCAATTGCATGTGAGCATGGGAATCTTTGTATTTGCCACTTACCACATGTACAGGTTCTTTCTATGAATTCCATAGTATAATCATTTCCACCCACTTCATTTGTATGTAGCTTTGACATAAACCTGTACCTTGCCTCTCTGTAATCAAACTCCGTTATCACATGTTCCTGTGAAGTGATATCACGACCATGAAACAAACACCACATGCGAGGGGGTACGGTGTGTTGCAGGTTGTTGCAATCTCGTTGTGGATTTTGAATTGTTCAACGATTTTCTTAAACGTGCAATTAATAATAGCCTTTATTGGTAAAAGTCTTACCCCTCGCAACATGTTGTTAAAACTTTCATAAATGTTTGTTAGGTTACCCCACCGACGTTGGTTTTTGTCATGTAGAAGCATCCATCTTCTTTCTTTAATGGCTTTTAAATAATTCCACACTACCAAATTGACCCTTTTCATTTGACAGACAAAGTAGTCATACTTCCTTTGTTGGGTGGCACTGCCGATTAACCAACATACATTTTTCAAACTAGAAACCTTGAATTTATGCATAAAGTTGCTACGAACGTGTCGGAGACAAAAATGATGAACCGTGTGGGATTTCAGGTCTTCAAGGGAGTTCATTGCCTTGATGATTTTTTTGTGTCTAACGAAGATAACACACAATTTTTTCCCCGTACCCACAAAGTTATGATTAACTTCAATGTGAGACCAAAAATGCTGCAAAAACCAACTCCAACTTTCAGTTGTCTCTTCATCCATAATTTCATATGCTACCAGTACTACGTAGTTGTTTGCATTTTTGGTAACAACAATCAACATTTTAGCACGGTAGGATCCTTTCAAGAAAGTCCCGTCGACACATATAATATGCTGATAATGGTTGAATGTCTTGATTATCGGACCAAATGCCCAGAAAATGTATTTAAACGTATAGCATTATGAAGAACTGGCTGCATCATGTAACCATTCCACGATAGTATGGTTCTTTTCTTGTAGTGCGTTGATGTACTTAGGTAATTCTTCAAAATTACTATCCCAAGTAACGTAAATATTATAAATAGCAGCCTTTTGAGCACGCCACACCTTGTTATATGATACATCAACATTTAGGGTGTCTTTTATATGTGCTTGAATTTGTTTGACGGGAAAAGTAACATCTTGGCGAATAAAGTGGATGATCCGAGTTACAATATTTCTCGATTTCAACCCTCTATTATTGTTGCCAACGACACTACCAAAGCAGTTATGTGCATTCACCCATCTTGAAATTCGCCACATGGTATGATGGGTGGGTTTAGTAGCATACACAAACCAACTACATGGAGGACCAGTGGGAAGATCACTTTTGTACTTAGGATTAGTGGTGTAGCATTTTGCTCTATAAGTTGTAGCTTTACTTTCAACCACAAAAGGTTCTCTATTATGTGTAACATTCCATAGCTGCACCGCATACTTGAGTTTAGCTTTTGATCTAAAATATATAGCAACACGAATTTCTTTTGAATCCTCATTCCATATATCCATATGGTCTTCATTATCAAAATCAGCAGCCTCATAACCTCGTAGTTGTTGCGGATCTTTGGAATAGTTCATATTCCCGTAGGATACTGCTGCATTAGCCATAGAATTGTTGTGGTCTACAAATTCGTACACGTCTTCATCGTCAGGTGATTCATCACGCGATGGAACCTATTCAGTATCTTGCGATATATCATCATACGAGTTATCAAACTTTAAGGATCAACACAATACAATTAGATCGATCTCGTGATGAGAATGCGGAATGTAATCATCACGGTAACGAAGATTGAATATAGAAATGAAGAACAAACGAGCAAATAAACTTTCAAATCTATTGATCTCTGATTCGATTACAATGCAGTAGTACAAATCAGGAAAATGAAAATATTTGTATCAAAGTGCTAACTATTACAAAGTAAAACTTCTATTTATATTCAAAAGTAAGTTCTCGCACGAAAACATCAGTTCTCAAGTGAAAACATTAGTTCTCACGCGACTAGTAGTTGTCGCGCGAGAAGCAGTTTTCGCGTGATAACTCTAGGTTCTCGCGTGACTTGATCTCGATCTTCATCTTGATTTGATTTCCCGAGCCTCTTAGGTTCAACCTCTACAATCTCTCCCCTAGGCTCGGTAAATCAATGTTGTTAGAAGTCCACGTCCGCAACCTAATAACTGCCCCCATATGCATACATCTTGTTATCCAGGGCCTTCGTAATCATCCAACCAAACTGTGCCGCTATGAAGTGTACATTATCAGCTACAATTGGATATGCCTGTAGCTTCATCAAATCTTCTTTACCAAACTGTAGCAGATCCACAGGGTCGATGATACGGAATTCTTTATCTTCACACTTAATCACCGCATGACCACTATCCTTTTCACAACTCCACCCTTTAGCTTAGACAAGCTGTTAATTGGCACAGAAGCATGAATAGGAATCTTCTTAGCATATCTTGGATGTCTATAAACCCTTATCTTCATTGGCTTGTTTGTGTTCGGATCCATCCTGGTCTCATCTTCAATAACTTTGGATTTGGCTGTCTTAAAGTCTTTGAAGTTGGTTCGGCTTTGTCTATAAATCATATTACATATCCAGTTCACCTTACTGTAATTACTAGAGTTAAAGAAAGGAACACGAACCATAGCATATAAATCTGATGCTCTGAGTGTATGAAATCCGTGCTCGTCTTGGAAATACTCTATGGCTCCGCCCTTTCTCTTCACAATATACATCTTCTTCTCTTGATCGTAAGCCCAACTAATGACAGGTTCTAAGTTTCCATACCTTGTGAAAGGTTTGGAATGCCTCAGCGTATGAATATAAGTTAGGGGAGGAGGAGCACATACGGTTAGGTTACCGACCTGACGCACAACACTTTGGCCTGTAACATCTACTGTCTCGTCAGTCGTCTGTGTGTTACTTGACTCCCCCATGATCTCACCTTCTTCAATCAAAGTATCGTAAACCAAGTCTTTGAGACTGTTTCTGAATATATCACTATACTCAAAACCCTCTTCCAAATCATCAAACACACCCAACTCTTCTTATGTCTCCTCAGCATTTAGACTTTGCTGGAATGTATAAAACTCTCTCTCATAAACAGCTTCTGTCTCAGGGTCTAGTGGTGTGTAATCAACTGAATCATTAGGACATGGTCATGAGACATTGTCAGACCCTGATGTTCCAGCATCACCTGTAGCTGTAGAACCAATGTCACTACCCTGATCATCATCATCATTTCCCCCATCATCATCATCATCATCATCATCATTTTCCTTATTACCATTATCACCATTATCATCATCATCATCCTCATCATCATCACCATCCTCAGACGAATCATAGTCAATCAAATCTAATCCTTCATCTTCATCATCAACTGGGTTTGGGATAGGCATCATGTGTTCAGGCTCAACAAACGCCTCTATATTAAAAACTACAGGTTGGTCCTCAGTAGTCATATGAACATCAGTAGACGGTGACTCTTGACCAACTTCAGCAGTCTCTGTTGTCCTTTCCTGAATAATAGGATCAACAGGAAGCTCTGTAGACACTATGGGATCATCAACATGTTCTGGACCAGCAGTTTGCTGTCCGCTACTCTCTCCCACTTCAGTAGTCCTTTAATGAGTAAACTGAAAAGACATACTGGAAGTGAAATCCCGCAAGTTATGCTCAAGGATCTGAACATAACTAAATATAAACGTTTGCTGATATTCGAGATTCCTGATCTACTCATCTCTATCCACCAACTGCCTCTGCAGATCATCTATAACTTTTGTCTTCTCCAACATCTCTCCCTCAAGATTACGTACACGTTCTTCTAATGTAATATGTGTAGGTGAACTAGTTGACGTACTAGTACCTTGTATAAACTCAGGAGGTGTACGTATAAAGTCTTCCATGCTAATCGTCTCATCTACCATCTGTTCTCTAGGAGGGGTCCTCAAAATGTCAGCAGTAGAAGTAGGCAACTCAGATGTAGTTTCAGTTGGTGTTGCCTCACTTACTATGACCAGAGTCTCTGTAATAGTAGCCTCCTCTATAATAGGCTCAGTGGTCATCGGGGTCCGATGTTTCCTTAACACACCACGTCCTCTACCCCTACCACGAGGACTTTCACCTGCTCTCCTCGCCATCCTCTTTCTCCTCCCCCTAGTCACAGAAGTCTCTTCAGGAATAAAATCTGAATCACGCTCCTCAGCAGTGCGTTTGGCTGGTGTTTCACGCACTCTGGGACGTTCCTATAACACGTACAGTACGTTCCCAATCTGATCATTATCGGTCTCACTCCCACTGTTGGAGAACCATGTATCTATCTTAGCATCAAATTCAGATCTGGGAGCACCCTGAGAACTCTCAGGTGCTTCTGGTGCAGTACTCGCTGATGGATCGGTTGTATCAGCTTCAGCAGCCTTAGCAGTAGATGTAGATGCACCAGATGTGACATCTCTTTGGTCATGAGGAGTATCAGTCTCTTGCGGTCTATCTTCTGCTTGAAAATCATCAACAAATCGACCCAACTTAGTGAAATGGGAACCATCCCACGCATTCCCACGTGCACCCATCAGATATGTGAATATGTCCTTCTTCATTATCATGTCCACATATGTAGGTGAATCAGACATAGCTAGCTTGGGGTGAGCAGCATTCACTATCATCTGTATAAAACGATTCTTCCCCACTGTAGCAATGACGTTCTTCTGCATCTCAGAAAATATAGCCTTGGATATGCTATATGGTAAATCATCAACGAGTGATATTAGCAGGGATCCGAACACCGCATTCAAACTATCCATGCCCGCTTTAAGATTGCTAAGGAAATGGATGACAACGTGAAACAAGTACTTCCAAAAGGGTGGAAGATACTTCTTCTCCAGAGATGGGTATCTATGACTGTAAACCATACGTGTCAAACAATCCTTGACAGCATCATCATCAATCTTTACAGGTACATTGGATACATCCTCAAGCAATAGCATACTGTGATTACTTCAGCTATAATCACTACCCTTTTTCCCTTAACCATAGCGGTAATACAAGGTTCCCCGACCCCGTCTATCTCATTGGCAGCCGTTTGCCAAAACTGATCAATAACATCAGTATAAACGGTGGGACTAGCAGATATGGCATAGTGAATACGAGATGTCTTTAGCCCCTCGATAAGTGATCGGAATAATACTTTGTCTTCAGAAACATCACTGAGATAAGCTATGGCATTATGGTTTTTGTTAAAAACCAATGGACGAGCCATCTGAAACATTAAGCATGAATATCAGTACACAAGGAAAAATTCAAAAAAAATTCAAAAAAGGAAACATCAACACTTAGAAAAAATTTCAACACTTAGAAAATTTTGAAATTTTAAACTTCTCGCGCGAAAACTACGCATTTCAGATTAATGCGACAAGTCTCAACTCATGCGACAACTCCAAGTTATCGCATGAATTTAAACTTGACCAGAAGTCAACTTCTCGTGCGACAAGTTTAACCTCATGCGAATTGTTTTGAAAGATCTCGAGTCTGTTCATACACACAGGACCTTTTCGCATGCGAAAAGTCTGTTCCACTTCAAATTTTCAATCTGTCAATTTCTAAGTGTTTCATTCATTAAAACATGTTTCATAGGTGTCGACTAAGTTATTATTAAGGTTTATGATGATTAATTTGTCCAATTTTAACGTATTTTAAGTCCTAAAGTTTCGGTCTAGTTCAAATACATTCATATCAACGTTATAAACATCAATATACCTTAATGTATGGTTAGAAATCAACAGGCGACCACAACAAACAATGTTTTCTATTTTGACAGAGTTTCTACACTTAGAATTTTGAGAGTGAAAATTTTAGAACATAATACGCGAATACTTGACTTTTCGCACACTGTAGTTTATATAGCACTCTGACTTCTCGCTCGAGAAGTCAGAGTTCTCGCATGATGAACTTTTCGCAAAACTTCAAACTTTTCGCATAAAGTTGAACCTTTCGCATCAGTTTATTCATCCACATTTGTTTTGAACTTTTCGCATGAAGTGAACCTTTCACATCTATTAATTCATCAGCATTTGTTTTAAGACTTTTAGCTTTTTTGTGAACCTTTTGCGTGATATGAACCTTTCGCGCCATAAGTTCAATTTTCTTTGAAAATTTTAACTTTTTAATTTTTTTATAAGTTTTGAATTTTAAAGATTTTATTGAGCCTTATGATTTGTTATAAAAATGATTATGTTTAACTAAGTGTTTATAATCATTCAAACACCCTTAATTTTGAACGTTTTGTAAAACGAAAACTAAAGCAAGTAAACAAAAATACTTTTAACAAAAATCAATTTGACACAAAGACTATTCTAATTAACTTAATTATTCTTAATAAATTCTCAAGTATAGGATTATATTTTTTAGAAATTAATCATTACCATCATCCAGCTTTATAATAAATAGAACTGGTTATGTTGATTGTCAATATATTGTGTCCAATTTAAATACAGACTTTAAGTTTACTTAGACATATAAGCTGTGATTTTATCATGTTTTGATTAAATTATATGTCTTCAGTGTGTCCCACAATCAAAAATCCTGTAGAACTTTATCCAACTTCAAGAAACTTTTAAGATTTCAAGTCATCCCAATTTGACTTAAATTTTTCACTTCTGATCAACCTTTTTAGAATGAATTTTCTAATATAATATCTATTATGACCATAACTAGCCTGAGAAACAATTCTGAACATAGAATATTAACAAGTTTTAGGACTTATTTAACAGCCAGTCGGACTTATGTATTTGCCCTCGCAAGACGTTTAGGACTTACATGCCAAGTCGAACTTACATGCCCCATCTTTTGATTTTGCCTCCTGTGTAAGAATATATTTTCAAAAAGAAAAATATTTATTATATAGTATGTATGTCTTTGACATATCCTTTATTAATTTGATCATTGGCTTCTTTTATTCCTATATGGCATTTTAGGCTTCTTTTTGCTCCTTTTGTTTGTTTTCTCTTTTGTATTTTGTTTTCATTTGTATATCTATTTTTTCTGTATTTTGATTTTATACATATATATACAATATTTGAAAGAAGCTGAATCAGAAAGTAACTGGCTTGAGTATGACCAGACTGTAACTCTCAGTCTGTTTTAGCATAGAATCAGAGTTACCACAAAACCTTGATGAGTTACCCACTTCAGTCATAGAAAGTTACTATCAGTGCATCACAGAACATAGTCCTTTTCATACTTGAATATCCAGCCTATCAACATATCAAACATAATCCAAGTCAGTTTCTTGTAAGCCTTAGGATGCAATGATTCAAAATCAAAAAATGTACTATCATTTCCTATGTACGTTTGAAAACTTAATTTTCTCAAATTTTATAACCAAAATATTTTTGTAATTTTCTTCTATCTTTTTACTCCCCCTAAGAACAAAATATTTTTGTGTTTTCAAATTTTCTCCTCCTAAAATTATGATTATCTAGACAGAAATATAATAATTTTAACAAAAAAAAGAAAAATATTTTTGAAAATGGTGTAAGAATAAGTGTTAACCAAAGTTAATCATGCCCAAAGATTTAACTAAAAAGTCAAATCTGAAATGATCAAACGCCTTAGTGAACAAATCAGCAATGTTGTCATCTGTGGAAATTGACTCCAAATGGATAAGTTTCCTTTCAAAATAGTCACGGATGAAATGCATTCGGATGTCGATGTGTTTAGTCTTAAAATGCTGAATTGGATTCTTCACAATGTTCAAAACTGCAGTACTATCATAATAGATTTTAGTATCGTAAATATTAAGGCAATAATCAAGAAGTTGTTGTTGAATCCAAACGATTTGTGAACAACAGCTTGATGCAACCACATATTCAGCCTCTGCAGTCGAAGTGGATACTCTCTACTGCTTCTTGCACTGCCAAGAAATCAACCTATTGCCAATAAGTTGACAACCACCGGTAGTAGACTTCCTGTCCAAGTTACATCCTGCATAATCACTGTCAGTATAAGCAAATAAATTGAAATCATAATATTTAGGATACCAAAGACCAAGTGTGGGTTGACCTTTAAGATACTTACAAATCCTCTTGACAGCTTTCATGTGAGATTCCTTTGGATTACTTTGATAACATGCACACTGACAAACATGAAACATGATGTCCGGTCTGCTTGCAGTGAGATACATCAAGGATCCAATCATTGATCGATACATGTGTTGATCAACATCTTCTCATGTGAGATCTGGAGTCAAAGTAGGACGAGAAGATAAAGGAGTAGGAGCTGTCTTGGAGTTTTGGAATTTGTACTTATCCAGGATACTTTGAATATACTTTTCTTGATGTATCAGTATTCCCTTCTTATCTTGTTTAACTTGAATACTCAAGAAAAACGTCATTTCTCCAAGAGCGCTCATCTTAAATTCCCGCCTCAAACACCTTGCACAAGTCATCATTAGTAGAACCAAAGATAATATCATCAACATAAACTTGAACTAGAATCAGATCATCACCAGTCTTCCTTATGAATAAAGTTTGATCAATAGCACCTCTTGTATAACCATTTGCAAGCAAATGTTCAGTGTGAGTGGCATACCAAGCTCGAGGTGCTTGGTGTAAACCATAAAGTGTTTTGTCTAACTTGTATACATAGTCAGGATGATCAGGATCTTCAAATCCTGGTGGTTGACAGACATAGGTTTCTTCCTTCATTTCGCCGTACAAAAACCCAATTTGCACATCCATTTGATAAACTTTGAAGTTCTTGTATGAAGCATATGCCAGAAAAATTCGTATAGCTTCTAGTCTTACAACTGGAGCGTATATCTCTTCATAATCAAGTCCTTCAATTTGATAGAATCCTTGAACAACAAGTCTGGCCTTGTTGCGGACTATCACATCCTTTTCATCCGTCTTGTTTTTGAAAATACATTTCATGCCGATTGGTAACTTACCCTTTGGTAATTCACACAGATGCCAAACATTTAACTTCTTGAATTGCATCAGCTCGTCTTGCATGGCCTCTACCCAACTGTTTTCCTTCAAAGCCATTTCAACATTCTTCGGCACTATTTGAGATAGAAAACATTAATATAGAAATGTATTTATTGCTCCCGATTGACTTCGAGTTCTGATGCCTTGGGATAATGGACCGATGATTGCTTCCGTTGGATGGTTTCTATGAACTCTTAGCTGTGGAATAGCATCTTCAGAGATAACTTCGTCTAAGTTAGACATATGACAAACATGTTCTTCAACAGTGTTCCCTCCTTCTGGTTGATAAACAATTTCTTCGTCTTGATTATCATTGCTAATAGAAAGATCTTCAAATGGTACTTGAATAGTATCAATTGGATCATTCAAGGTAGAAGATGAACTCTGATTAGAAACTTGTGGTTCTTGTTCCACAACTATATCCAAATGAGATAAATCTATTTCAGGAACAGAATGTGGAATAGCTGCTGCATTAGAAGATGAAGGTATATCTGAAGATATTCCTTTAGCTTGAGAAGATTTAGATCCAACATCATCAGCAAAGATGTCTTGAATTGAGGATGTCAAAGGTGGATCAACTGTAGAAACAACAGATTTTCGATTAAAATGTTTCAAATAATGAAGCATAATCATAAACCCATGAAGGAGCAGAACCTGTATCTGTTTTGTTAGATTCATGCCAATCAATATCAAACGACTCAACAATTTTTTTAGTTTTTTTATTATAAACCCGATATGCAACTTTGTTAGCTGAATAACCAATAAAATAACAATCATAAGCTTTTTCATCAAATTTTGATTTATTATCAGATGTGTTTAACAGAGTACAACAACATCCAAAAGTTTTGAAATATTTCACTTTGGGTTTATGTTTGAAAAAGATCTCATAACGAGCCATATTTTGTTGTTTATTGATTAAAACACAATTCTGAACATAACAAGCAGTGTTAACAGCTTAAGCCCAAAAGAATGAAGGTAATTTGGCTGCTGATAACATAGTTCTAGCTTTTTCAATTAATGTTCTGTTACGTCTTTCAGCAACTCCATTTTGTTGTGGAGTTCCTGCAGAACTAAATTGTCATGCTATCCCCTTTGAATCGCAGAACTCATTCAAGATAAGATTGTAGAATTCGGGGCCATTATCACTCCGTATGCATTTGATAGTCTTGTCCATCTGATTTTCCATAAATGTCATGAATTTCATTAGCAAATGAGGCTTCTTATCTTTGGTTGCTAAAAAGAAAACCCATGTAAATCTAGAAAAATCATCGGTAATAACCAAGCAATATGCACGCCATCCTAAACTCAAAACACTTACAGGACCGAATAAATCCATGTGTAGCAATTGAAGAATAGAGTCAATTTGTGTATGAGCAACTGGTTTATGAGGAAGTTTATGTTATTTGCCTTTAGAGCATGACAGACAATGCTCTATTTATTGAAATTCTTTTAGTGGTAAGCCAACAACATGATTTCCTCTAACCAGTTTGTTCATTGTTTTAACATTGACATGACCAAGACGACAATGCCATAACAATATGTCGCTTTCCGAGGCTTTAGATAACAAACACGACACAGTTACAAATGAATGTGTACCATTCATGTCTAGCAAATACGTGTCTTTGTCTCTCGGAGTTCTCAATAAAATCCATTCTTCAGGTATTACAAAGCCAAGTTTTAATATAAGACATTCTTTATCAGTGAAATACGTTGAATATTTTTTGTCACAAATTTGAGAGACACTAAGCAAATTATGTTTTAGTTCCTCTACAAAATTGACATCTTTAAAGCTTAATACACCATTAGTCACTGTACCTTTCTTTGTAATCTTACCTCCCTTGTCCCCGGCAATGATAACATATCCTCCGTTGTATGGTTGTATGTTGTTCAACAGAGATATATTACCAGTCATGTGTCTCGAACAACCACTATCTACATGCCAAACACTGTTGATAGCTTGCCTTGGTTGTTCCTACACAATAGGACAAATTTAATCATTTTTAGGAACCCAAGCCATGGTTGACTTGAGATTTTTGTTTTCATCTAAATATGATACATTTTGCAATATCATATCTCTTTTGTCATCGAAAATGCATTTTTCAACAATAAAAGACTCAGAAGTTTTGCCTTTAATTTTCCATCTTTGCACTTGTTTGATTGATGGTGTGGTGAAATTGTTTTCATCAACCTGTAGTAATTTTACTTTTGTCTTTTCCTTGTTTAATCATTTTTATTTTTAGCAAAAACATTTGATTGATATAGGTTTCTTTTAAAATTTGCATTAACAAAGAAACGTTTTCTATTGTTCGCAATTGAATTATGAAACTTTTGTTTGCTTGTCAATTGATGTTGATGGCGACAATTTCTAGCCATGTGATTTGGCTTTCCACACACATAACAACATCTGTTACTATATGCAATTGACACTCGCATGTTTTGCTCAAACTGTTTTGGATAACTTCCATAGTTATCACAAAATCTGGCCTTAGTATGTCCTTGGCCTTTTAATTCTTTAACAGTCTCTCTTTCTTTCCTCTTGTGTTGATTAGCTTGAGTTGATTTTGGAGGAATTGAGGTAATGGACCTAGCTTTTGGACTTATTATAGATGTTGATGTAGCATGATTTGTGGCTTTAGCTTTATGAATCTTCTTAACTGGATTAGGACCAGTGTCTTTTGAACCTGTTCTACACACATCTTGTTTCACATTGTTAGCAATAATAGAATATTTATTTTTAAAGTAACTAGCATTTGTTTCTTTAAAAATATGATCCTCATTATCAATGTTGCCTATAGAAATAAATCTGTTTTTGAAATCAGTTTTCAAGTCAGATATAGATGTTGTAACATGTTTACTTTCTTTGTTTTTAAAGTTTATTTTTGATTCTCGTTTCTTGTCCTTATTTGACATTGTTGGACAAACATTTATATCAACTAAAACTTCCAAACTTTCATTTATTTTTGATGACGAATTACAAGATAGTTTTTCATTACAAATCTTATTTTCTATCAAATCTAATTCATCATCGCTCTCCCATTCTTCAACCAAAACATCTATTTTCACACTTTTTGCAAGAAAATTGTCATTATTAATATTAAGTTTAGTTTTTGTGATAGGGTCAACAGTGAATAAAACAATGACCTGAGGTGTGAAGTCAGTTGTTGGTTGAAAACCTCAACAATAGGTCTCTTCATCATGAGTTGTAATTGATGAAGGCAAAGATGTATAATCATGATTAATAGGTGGTACAATGTTAGCATAACCCACTCCACTTTTACCACAATTAATCATTTGTGTCATCTATGATTTGATTATACCTTCAACCATGTTTGATGAAAGTTCAAATTTTTCAACAACTAATTTTGCAAATAAGAGTTCACTGGTAAGTTTGTTAATTTCTAAAGATAATTCATCATTGCGTTTTGTCAAATCTTTTATGTTACAATCTTTATCATGAAGACTCAGTTTTCTTTGGTAAATAGATTTGTTCAAACCATCAATTTTATCTTTAAAAATTTTCTCATCTGTTTTATATTTACGAGCTTGATAATGAAGTTTTTCAACTTCTAATATCAAACTTTCGTTGTGAACTCTGTATCTTTGAACCTTTTCTTTGCACATATCTGAACAAAGAGAAATATATACCTCATCGGTTTCTTCATTCTTCTTTGTCTCTTCATGGACCACATTCACCATGAAGGCCTTTAAAACTCTGGGTTCATCTGTTTTTGTTGCTGGATTGATCTCAACAACACTTTGCTCTTTTGCACACACACATGCTGGAGCAAGCTCAACAGCTTTAACTGATTCTTCAACTTGGACCAGAGTGATCTCAACAGTCTTCTCTTTGACCTATTCATCTTTTGTTGGAGTAGACTCAATAGCATTTTCATCACTTTCAACCACTGCTTGAGTTTTCACCTCTTCCACTTGTTCCTTTACAATCTTCTCCATGATTTCTTCTTCATCCTTCTGTTCCTCAGTAAACACACCTTCCAACATTGCTTCAGACACAAAGTCAGTAAACAAGTTATCTTCATGGGGTTGTTCAACTGGTTCAATCTCAGCCAACAGAGCCGTAGACAGCTTAATGTCTAGAATTTCCATTTGGTCTGACAAATCATAATCCTCATTGGTTTGAGACACCAAGGCTTTGTTATTGGATGTGCTGGCTTGGTCTTTCTTTGTTTCAATCTCCACTGTTACTAACTTCTTTCCATGATCACTCTGATTTGATATGGGTTCGGTGCATTCTCTGGCAAAATGACCAGGTTTGTCACAGTTGTAGCATCTCAAACTGGGCTTATCAAACCCTATTTTGTTGGAGTTGTTCATCCCAAACACTTTCCTTCCAGTTCTCCTAGAAAAATTCTTGGCTCTGTACACCACCATAGCCATTTGGTATTTAATATCATTCTCTTTGACATCATCAGGGTTGACTTGTTGCAAGTCATCCACCAAGATATTGGGTACACTGAGTCTTCCAGCTGAAAATGCTTCATAACTATTCATAAAGGTAGTGAATAAGGCCAGGTGTTCTTCAGCTATTTGGATGGTTTGTTTGGTTGGTTGTGAGTTAACAACAAAAGCTTGTTGTGTGGGTTGAGAAGCTTGAATCTAGGGGTCGGTTAGAGGTTGGGATTGAATTTGAGCTTGGACATAAGGATTTTGATGAGTAGCTTGATATTGGGATAAGGATTGGGGCAAGTTTTGATCTTTGATAGTTGGATGAGCAGAAGATACTGACGGTTGTTGTTGACACAATTGAGAATAGCTAACATAATAGTTCAGATTACTAGCCATCTTGGCATACAATGCCAATGCTTCAGCTCCCATTAAGTTGATGTAGTTTGCAGCCCTCTGCTTATCATCCATATCATAGGATTTAATAGTTGAGATGACATCACTGAGTGTCAAGGTGAATAGATCCTTGGTTCTCTTAATAGCGGTGCAGTTGTTGTTCCAGCTATAATGTAGAGAATTTAACAGCTTTTTGTTAACTGCTATATTCTCCAAAGTAATTCCCGCACTCTTCATTTTAGTGACTAACTTCATAAACCTAGACATCTGAGCCTCCAAAGTTTCACTCAGTATATGATTAAACATATTAAACTCTTGGTTCAACATGTCTTTTCTGCTCTCTCTCATGTCTTTGTTGCCCATGATTTGTTCCTCCATTGCATCCCATAACTCCTTAGCCTTGGTATATTCTTTAAACTTCTATGCAATCTCAGTTGTGAGAGCCATGGTGATGGCAACATAGGCTTTGTCATCGAGTTCCTTCATCTTCGTATCTTCTTCGTCCCATAAATGTTCAGTTTTTGGGACCAAATCACCCTTATCATTTTTATACACCGGAATATATGAACCTTGCTTGATAGATCGCATCATCCGGGGTTCAGTGTACATGACATGGTTTTGAAACCTAAACGCCCAATCTGGGTAATCTTCTTCGCTGAGCAGACGAGGTGGCTTTGTGCTCGTACCAATCTCATTGTCTAGATTCAAAGTGGCAGTGATGTGCTTCAGATTAGCCATTGTTCTTACCTGAAAAATCAAATTCTTCACAAATTCTTCAAACCCAAAGTTCTCTCGCGAATGATCAACTTATCGTGCGAAATCTTCAAAGTTCTCGCGCGAACAAAGCAAACTTCTCGCGCGAAAACTTTTGTAACCGAATCTTGCGAAAACTGAATGTTGTCGCGCGAGTAGATTATGTTGTAACAAACTTGGAAACAACTTTTGTGAAATCCTCAACTTCTCGCGCGAAAGGTAACTTTTCGCACAGATAACCAAGTTTTCGCCTGAACTGTTCTCTGTGATTTTGAGTGTTTCAGTCTCAAATTTTTCACCCAATTGATTAAACTTTGATTAATTAAGTGTTCAATTAGTGATTTAGATTCAAATTAGATCCTAATTGTCTCTAATTGATTCAGTTAATATCTTTTTAAGCTCAAAAGGTCATTAAATCAACGAACATGAAGTTTATCAGCTTCAACATCTTCAAATGATCAATCTCAACAAGAATAACAGAAAAACTTAAAATAACCGTGAGTTTAATGCTCACTAGCTCTTCAAAACACTTCTTCAAACTTTAACAAATCGATCTAGAGCAACAAGGCTCTGATACCAATTGTAAGGATCAACACAATACAATTAGATCGATCTCGTGATGAGAATGCGAAATGTAATCATCACGGTAACGAAGATTGAATATAGAAATGAAGAACAAACGAGTAAATAAACTTTCAAATCTATTGATCTCTGATTCGATTACAATGCAGTAGTACAAATCAGGAAAACGAAAAATATTTCTATCAAAGTGCTAACTATTACAAAGTAAAACTTCTATTTATAAACAAAAGTAGCGCGAAAACATCAGTTCTCGCGTGACTAGTAGTTGTCGCGTGACTAGTAGTTGTCGCGTGAGAAGCAGTTTTCACGCGATAACTCTAGGTTCTCGCGTGACTTGATCTTGATCTTCATCTTGATTTGATTTCTCGAGCCTCTTAGGTTCAACCTCTACACAAACCCTCCGTTGTCATCGTCATTCACATCAACATTTGATTGCTGAGTTGTAAAATATTCCTGGTTGAAGTTGCATGATGGACCGGCTTGATGATCATTTGAAGTTACATTGCCCTGATAGGTTATAATTGTTTGTTCAGGTGCCTCTGATACAGAAAATTCGCGTAATTGATCCATACAATTGGATTGTTGGACGGATGGTATTCGCTAAAAAATAACATGAATATTTCCAAGGAAATTTTCAATGTTATCTGTCAAATGATACAATATCTCAAGACTTGCATCGCTAAAAATTTTAGAAGTTTGAGAAAACACACCATACGTGTAAAATAATTTGAATTTCAATTTATAATGCTTTCTTTCAACTTGAAGATGACCGTAAATGAAATCAACAAATGATACGTATGGCATTCTTTGGTGAAGAACAACAATGGTACTTCGGGTTGAAGCATCGCACATAATATTTCCATTCATAACAGAAATATCACCACCCCAATACAACTGTAGAAAATAAGGTCGAGACATATTGAAAGCCATGTTTTATAATAAACTCAATTGAGAAATTTATTTTTTGTAAATGAGAAGGAAGATTTGGATGAAAAAACTAAGAGGATTAGAAACCTAATATATAAGAGTGATTTGTGGCAGGTGGTATTCAAGTTGGTGATTTGTGCGGTTGAAAATGAAAGAGGAACCCGCCCTCCACAATGGCGGGTTGTACTACCCTTGTCAGAACCCGCTGGCCACAATGGCGGGTACTCGGAACACGAAGCAACCTTCCTAAAACCACTGTAGAACCTGTCGGCCACAATGGCGGGTACCCTTATTTCCCAATTCTTTCAAGATAAACCCTCCATGTCAATTATTACTTTAAATTTCACCTATTTTTAAAAAAAAAAATCAAATAATTATTAGGTTATTTAATATAGTTTGTATCAGACTAGGAGTGAGTTTTTTTATTTATTGGATTATTTAGTTATGTGATAATCTTTAAGTTGTGTTAAGATTAGTTTATGTCTAGTATAAATACATGGTTATGTATTCAGTTTTATTTGTCGAGTTTAGTAAGAAAAAAAATAGTCGAAATATGTTACTTCAAATATACATCTTTGGATATATTTTCGTTTTGATCCAATTGATTACTCCAACACTAATTTAAATTTCATCCAAGGGGTGTTGCTACACACACATATCAGGTTATCAACCAGTCTTGTCGCAGTGGTTTGGGCCACAAGTAGGAGACTAGTAACAATAGAATATAGACACTAAGTAGTGGTTCTACAGGTCAGTCTTTGTCGTGGATAAGTACTGTTTAATATGACGAGGGTGACCGGAGATTGTCCTGACGTTATTGTTAGTGGTGCTCATACGGGGCTATGTGATTGACAGAAAAAAAGGCCAAGACATGAGGAGAAGGGAGACAATAAAAGAGGAGGTTATCTTTTTCGTTTGATCGAAGAAAAGACAACAAAAGTGTTTTAATCTTTCTGTTTGCATGGGCCTTGAAGAAAAGGGAACAAGTGATGTGAACAATTAAATTAAGAGGGTAATTGTTGGGTTAATAAGTTTGTTTACCGGTTATAGGCCATGGATTGAATGGGTCATCTGGGTCTACAATTAGGTTTAGTTAATCATGCTTATTTTATAGGTTTTGAATATGTCAAGTAAACTAGTAGTGGGACATAAGTCCTTGGGAGTTTTCCAAAACCGATCAACCGGTCGGTGGGAATCAATCTTAGAATCGGTTCGTTTTGTGTGTATTTGGATCAGTTTTAATTGAACCGGCTGGTTGCCGGTTGGACCATGATAGAACCCGACCGGTGGTCGGACCAGATTTTAAATTTTTTAAAAACTTTTTTCCTTTTAAAATCCCATTTTTTGATTAAATTTAATAATTTATGGCATATATTTTAGTTAATTATGTGTTAATATTGTGTTAAAAGTGTAAACCTGCTCTAAAGATAAAATATTTTCATATTTTGTTTTTTAACTTCACATGAATAAATAATATTGATTTTTTATATATACGATGTTATTCAGTTCTCAAATCCGTTTCGATCTTAACCGGTCCGTTCCGGTCCGGTTTTAAAAACATTGATTCAATGGTTGTGTTACTACTTTGTAGGAGAATTTTGTAGAACTTCCGTTCACGTTGCACGTAGTGGTAGTCTATATCGTTATATATCTTATTTAAGTCTTTTGTCCACTGTGTTTTCAATGTTACATTAATCCATTAAAATGAGTCGATAAAGGTTCTTGATCTATACGAGTGTTTTTGGGCGTGGTTATTACCTAATACAGCTTGATCACCAACATTCCCATACAATTAAATACATTAAAGTTGAATAGCAGAATATATATTTTCCATCTTGTATGGTTACAAGAAATATATGATCATATGAAAAATAAAAACAGAAAAGAGTATCTAAGCCCTCATATTTCAATTCCTCCATATACATTACGTTAACATGGGTAGGTTATTGAACATCTTGTAGTGTATATATCGGCAAACTTATTCTGAATACATAAGTGCGCGTTGGTGAATTTTGAGTCGATGGATCTAGACTTCATGGTTAGGGCTATCGGCGTTCTTTCTAGGCATAGCAGGGTGGCCATACATTACACAAGTTCCCTTTGGTTGTGGAGCTCCTGGTCCTCATTGCATGCGCACGTATCCCTTTTCTCCCCATCCTTCTCCCCACGAGTTTCTGACGATCCAGTATGGCAGTCCCTCGGGGGTCTCATCGTATCCTACGATGGTTAGAGCATGCATGGACGTGGTTCCACCCGGTGCCGTAAAAACTCCCTCTTTATAGAACATGAAATCATCGCCGTATGGATCCATGCCAACTGTTACTGCTCAGTTTGCAACTGCATTCAACACTGCCTCTTCATTGTCAAAAGGAACCATTTCCTGCCCATTTGGCGTCACGGAGTGATGTCCAAACTAGCCACATTAGAAAATGTATATTATTATTATTATTATTATTATTATTATTATTATTATTATTATTATTATTATTATATTATTATTATTATTATTATTATTATTATTATTATTATTATTATTATTATTATTATTATTATTATTATTATATTATTATTATTATATTATTATATTATTATTATTATTATTATTATTATTATTATTATATTATTATTATTATTATTATTATTATATTATTATTATTATTATTATTATTATTATTATTATATATTATTATTATTATTATTATTATTATTATTATTATTATTATTATTATTATATTATTATTATTATTATTATTATTATTATTATTATTATTATTATTATTATTATTATTATTATTATTATATTATTATTATTATTATATTATTATTATTATTATTATTATTATTATTATTATTATTATTATTATTATATTATTATTATTATTATTATTATTATTATTATTATTATTATTATTATTATTATTATTATTATATTATATTATTATTATTATTATTATTATTATTATTATTATTATTATTATTATTATTATTATTATTATTTTATTATTATTATTATTATTATTATTTATTATTATTATTATTATTATTATTATTATTATTATTATTATTATTATTATTATTATTATTATTATTATTATTATTATTATTATTATTATTATTATTATTATTATTATTATTATTATTATTATTATTATTATTATTATTATTATTATTATTATTATTATTATATTATTATTATTATTATTATTATTATTATTATTATTTATTATTATTATTATTATTATTATTATTATTATTATTATTATTATTATTATTATTATTATTATTATTATTATTATTATTATTATTATTATTATTATTATTATATTATTATTATTATTATTATTATTATTATTATTATTATTATTATTTATTATTATTATTATTATTATTATTATTATTATTATTATTATTATTATTAGTATTATTATTATTATTATTATTATTATATTATTATTATTATATTATTATTATTATTATTATTATTATTATTATTATTATTTATTATTATTATTATTATTATTATTATTATTATTATTATTATTATTATATTATTATTATTATTATTATTATTATATTATTATTATTATTATTTATTATTATTATTATTATTATTATTATATTATTATTATTATTATTATTTATTATTATTATTATTATTATTATTATTATTATTATTATTATTATTATTATTATTATTATTATTATTATTATTATTTTATTATTATTATTATTATTATTATATTATTATTATTATTATTTATTATTATTATTATTATTATTATTATTATTATATTATTATTATTATTATTATTATTATTATTATTTTATTATTATTATTATTATTATTATTATATTATTATTATTATTATTATTATTATTATTAATTGATTATTATTATTATTATTATTATTATTATTATTATTATTATTATTATTATTATTATTATTATTATTATTATTATTATTATTACTATTATTATAAATATTTATTATTAATATTATTCTTTTATAAATTGGAGATCTAAAAATTGGTTGTGTTTGTGCGTACCTTTGCTGGATTGCAGGGGTGTCTATGACCTTCGTAAGGGTAGCTCGCATATATGGCTAGACCTCCATTCTCAGTGATGAATGTGAATGTCTCTTGCATTATCACAATCAAGAAGCTGTTGTTCAGATAATGTTACTAGTTGCCTGGTTCTGATGGCATTTATTGTTTCTATTGCAGCCACAGCCGCAAACGCCTAACAACTTCCCGCATATCAAAACCATGCCTTTAACTAGTCTTGAAAGTACCCTTTTAAATGACAAATTCAAAATGAATTACTATATATACATACCACACTGCCCTTGGTTCTTCATGGGTGGACCATGTTTTTCTGACTCCAATCAATTGATTTTGGGAGATCGGTTTGATTTTCATAAGTGAACCCCCAAGCCCAGTCCTTGAGATTTCCTCGGAGTGCCATGTTATGGCCAACCCTTGAGTTTGCGTACGTGTGAACAAACTCATGGTTAGTCATGGCAGCCAACTGGTTTACCCCCAACTTATATGGCTTGTTCATTTTGTTTGTGTTTTGAACATGTAGCACGTTGTGCTTGAAAACATTGAACCGCGTGCGCTCTCCACCTGTCGTACATTGCTTCAAAGCCTTCTTCGGTTTCAAGTTCTTTTTCATGGTATTTAAAGCTCTCTACAATTCCTAAAATCAAAACCAAAGAAACCAAAAACAAAAGAAACTTGTTGATTTCCATTTCGATCTTAATAATTAAGATCGATACACACTCAAATTAAATAGTTGTTGAGATCAACCAAGGTGACAACATATTATGTATAGGGTGGTTTATGTGGAATTTTAGATCAAGTCATGGGTCGTATGGATGGTGATGGTGATGTGAATGAGAATGTAGCCATGCATGTTGTTCGGTTTTTATATAAAGAGAAAAAAAAAGTTCACGGTTTTTATGGTTTATTTCACTTACTTTGTAAGACATACATATTATTTTCTTTTTATTCATAAAAGAATACATAAATACTTCCATCTAGAAAAATAAACATACACATTGGTGGAACTAGAATACATAAATATGACCATCTAGATGGACGTATTTATGTATTATTTTATAAATAAAACGAAAATAATATGTATGTCTTACAAAGTAAGGGAAATAAACCATAAAAACCGTGAACTTGTTTTTTCTCCTTATATAGAAACCGAATAACATGCATGGCCACATTCTCATTCACATCACCATGACCATCCATGCCACCCTTGACTTGATCTAAAACTCCACATGAACCACCCTATATATAGATATGTTGTCACCTCGATTGATCTCAACAACTAGTTAATTTGAGTGTGTTTCTATCTTAATTATTAAGATCGAAATGGAAATCAACAAGTTTTATTTGTTTTTGGTTTCTTTGGTTTTGATTTTAGGAATTGTAGAGAGCTTTAAATACCATGAAAAAGAACTTGAAACCGAAGAGGGCTTTGAAGAAATGTACGCTAGGTGGAGAGCGCACCACAAGGTGACCGAAAAAAGCCCTCAGCGGTTCAATGTTTTCAAGCACAACGTGCTACATGTTCACAACACAAACAAGATGAACAAGCCATATAAGTTGGGGGTGAACGAGTTTGCTGCCATGACTAACTATGAGTTTGTTCACACGTATGCTAACTCAAGGACCGGCCACAACATGGCACTCAGAGGAGAGCTCAAGGATGCGGCTTGGGGGTTCACTTATGAAAATCAAACTGATCTCCCCAAATCGATTGATTGGAGGCAGACAAACATGGTTACCCCCGTGAAGAACCAAGGGCAATGCGGTATGTATATATATATATAGTAATTCCTTTTGATTGAATTTGTCATTTAGAAAGTGTACTTTCAGGAGTGACTAAAGGTATGGTTTTGATTTGTAGGAAGTTGTTGGGCGTTTGCTGCTGTTGCTGCAGTGGAAACAATAAACGCCATCAGAACCGGTCAACTGGTAACATTGTCTGAACAACAACTTCTTGATTGTGACAGTGCTGGAAGAAACAATGCTTGCGCTGGAGGGTTTGAGCATGAGGCATACACGTTCATCGCTGAGAATGGAGGTCTAGCCACAAATGCGAGCTACCCTTACGAAGGTCATAAACACCCCTGCGATCCAGCAAAGGTGCGCACAACCACACCCAAGTTTTGAATCACCCCAATTATAAAATAATAATAACAATTTGTTTGCTTGTTTGTTTGTTTAATTTATAATGTGGCCGGGCAGTTTGGGCATCACTCCGTAACGCTTGATGGGCAAGAATTTATTCCTTTTGACGATGAAGAGGCGGTGTTGAAAGCAGTAGCAAACGGAGCAGTTTCGATTGGCATGGATCCTTCGGGTGATGATTTCATGTTTTACAAGGAGGGAGTATTTACTGCACCAGGTGGAACCATATCCATGCATGCTATGACTATTGTAGGATACGATGAGACTCCCGAGGGGCTGCCGTACTGGATCGTCAGGAACTCATGGGGAGAAGGATGGGGAGAAAAGGGATATATACGTATGCAACGAGGACCAGGAGCTCCACAACCAAAGGGAACCTGTGTCATGTATACACACCCTGGTATGCCTAGAAAGAATGCTGATTGCCCCCCCAATCATGAACTCTAGATTCATTTACTCTAAATTCACATGCACACTTATATATTCGATCGGAATATATAAGTTGTTCATTGAGAGCTGGAATAATTTTCCATATATTTTTCATTTTTGTAAAAGAATTTGTTCTAGTATGATGAAAATAAAGAAAAAACGAATCATTGGAATACATTTGTAAATTTGTGTTATGTTCTTTTTTGTTATTAAAAAAACCAATGTTAATACTTGATATAAATTTACTATTACTTGATACATATCTATATCCATATTGATATCAATATATATTAACCTATATGCTAAAAACGTATGTAAATGAACAGTATATTAGGGCTATTTTGGGAATTTTAGGGTCGTACAATACCCTGCAGTCTACACGTGTCGGCTCCGGGTGTCATCACCTCCCATGTGTCTCTCTCTCCTTCTCTTGGTTGTGGTTGCACCCGTGAACACAATGAGTGATTGAATGAATACAAATGAGAGCTTTAGGGTTATCTGAGTATGTATTACATTTTTAGGGTCAATTTCATCTGAATATATTATAGATCGGGGTGATTGGTGTCTAAATGTATTTTGATTGTCAAGCTTTTATGCAACCACATAAAAACCGTAGTATTTCTATTGTTGATTCAGCTGATGTATATGCTACTTCCTTGCTTTTAGATGGCTTTTTGTTGATTCAAGGTTGGCTTTTTCATACAGAAAGAACTGGTTGAATAACAAGCAGCTCTAAAATTGTAGGTTATTTGGCTTGGTTTACTAAAGATTACTATGCATGTATGTATTTTACAATTGTTATTAACAAAATAATAATAATAATAATAATAATAATAATAATAATAATAATAATATAATAATAATAATAATAATAAAATGGAGTCTGCTGTTAATCTTATGTTATATTATATATGGTTGGTTTGGTTCAGACGGAAAGTTGCATGAGGTTGTTGCCTAGGCGTTGTAGGGGTTTTGAGGATGGCAGGTGTTCACTTGCAACCCCCCTGCAGCTGCCATCTCTAAAAATGTTTTTGTTGAGGTTAGTGTTTTCCGTTTTAACACTTTAGAGTTGGTACTGCCTCTTTCCCTGTGGGTTTATATGAACTGTTGCGTTTCAAGCTGTGGTGGAGAGCTGGGCTTATTAACGTGTATTTGTGTTTATAAGCCTTTGTGGAAGGTTACTCTGTTGGTCTTGGTCGTTAGTTTTTGATCTCAGAATGGTGTTCCTGATATGATTTGATAATATGATAATAAATTGGTTCAAGTCCATGTTTTGGCTCGGCATTTTTAGCAGAACGCAGGTCTGACTTTTGTGATGTACAATTTATATTAGTTTACGAATAATATATTACTTTGCTATATATGTTGTTTTTGTTCAGGTTTATCCGCGGTTACATCACGCAACCCAGGATGACGATGAGTAGATTCATTTGAAAAAACCTTGAATGTAAACCAAATCTTGACGTGGCAAATTTAAAAGGTTTTGCAGCCATAGTTAGTGTCGCATTACCCTATACATTAATTTTCCAATTAAATGAACTCAATTTTATCCATGGGGCGTATCTTGATGCCATTGGTCTTATGATCTACAGTTGTGGATGCAGATGCGGTTCTCAGAACCGTCTCCTGCTTTTATATGCTTGGCCTTCTTCCGTTCCTTTACCTGTTGATCTTATGTACGATAGACGACTATGTGTTAGATTAGTATTTTTCATGGGCTGTGATCGTCGATGGATCTGAGGAAAGGTATAAGTGTGGCAGGGCTGAAGGATGCAGCTTATCGCCTGCAACCCCCTGCCATCTTGCTCGACTCATTGCTTTGATGACTCTGAGCTTGGAAAGAAAATGATTTAATAAAATATGGGTATTTGAAACTAAAGAGTAGCATTAAATAATATACTTTAATTGTTTTATTCCATCATATTTAATAAAAAATATAGGATCTTAACAACTCGATATGGTTATTTTTCTTTTCACAGGTATGATTCATACGAGTTTACCCATCATATAGAGGTCATCAGTATTCAATATACTGCTGTTCATTGCTACTAATTGATTTGCAATCGGATGAAGAAACACGGGCCGATGATAAGTTGATACATCTTAATAAAACTCTAAATTGGATCAGCTTTGGCGGGGCTAATTTAAAAGGTTTTACAGCCATGTTGGTGTGATCCATAAGCAAACTCTGAGTCTCATATTAACTCTCTTCTATCTATAGTAAATTTGGTACAACATAGATGCTTTGTTATGTGTTTTCATCTGCAACAACTATTGCAGTCGTGACCAATCGGAGCACTATAACAATGAGGTTACTTCATTAATACACATATGTTGGTTCGTCTCAACATAAGATACATCTATTTTACTTTTGACATGTATGATTCTTTAGAGTTTACATATCATATAGAGGTCATCAATATGCAATTGGATGAAGAAACACAGAAGATAATAAGTTGATACATCTGAATAAAACTTGAAAGTGGATCAGCTTCTTGCGGGGAAAATTTAAGAGGTTCTGCAGCCATGCATGCTGGTATGGTCCATAAACAAATTCCAATCCTTGTATTAACTCTACTATATACAGTAGAGGTTCTGTTTGTAAGTAGATGTTCCCTTATTCCTAAACCCTCAACATGTATAAACTTATTGTTTTATTAATGTATGTGTGGTCGAGATCTTCTCGCGCAACGCGCGTGAGGAGTCAACCTAGTATATAATAAAAGACTAATATTTTGGACACTTAACTTCATATTAGACCACTTAATTGCCACTTGGCAAAACATAAGAACACTTTTCATTTGTTTTCCCGCTCGTACTTTGTTTCTTTATTTTTTAAAAAATAACATAAATAGACATTTGACTAATTTCAATTACTAATCTAGCCATTGACACCTAAATTTACTAAATTAAACATTGATCCCTAATATCTCAAGATGTATTTAAAATTTTAGTTATTAAGTTTTTTCAAATTAATAAACTTGATAATCTATAATTCTATTTTTCTTGATTTCCATTTTTATAATGTTATATTTGTAAAAGACTATAGGTTAAAGGAAAGTTTATAAATATTTATTTAGTAGTGTTTTAATTATACTTAAAATATTCGAATTTAAAAAAGACGATGAAAATTAAATATTTTTTTTGCTTTGATTAGTAAAATTTAGTTATTACTTTTTGAGTTACAACCTAAAATTTGTAAAAAAATAATTATACTAATTTATTACATTTTTTACGAAAATCATTTTGAAGAGGTTGAGTTTCTTTTAGATAAAAATGCTTTTGTTTTTAAAAAAAGTGGCCAGATCTTAGAAAAAGAAATAAAATAAACAATTTTTTGGATTGTGATATGTAAATTTTAATTATTCGTTTCCTAATCTTAACTTTAACATTTATTAAATAAAACTTTATAATATTATTAAGGTTATTTTTTTGTATACAAGTAAAAAAATTAGCTTATTTAAAAGAGAGGAGATTTTTTGGAATGTAGAGAGATTTTTATGAAAGGTTGTGAGATTTATATGGAAGGTGGGCAAGATACAATTTGAATTAGTTCAAGATTTTTATTTTTAATTTGAGTTAAGATTTTAAAGAACTAAAACTTTAAAAGGTTTTTAAAAATTAATCTTATTATAAAACTTAAAAATGACACATTCGTATTCTAGTTTTAAAATTTTTTTAATTAATATGGGATAGATTTTTACAACATTCTTGGCCTGTTTGGCAACTATTATTAGAATTAAAATTTATTTTTATTTTTCGTAAAAAAGTTGTTGACATACTCTGGGAATTCCTCAGCTGCATGGCGGAAGCCAGAAATAATGAGATTTCCTCACTTACACAAAGTGATTTGAACAGGTAGAGCCATATGATTGATGGAATAATTTGTTAAAAAACAGATTTCAATGTTTGTATTGGTTAAATGGGTTGTTGGTCTTCATATTAATAAGTTCAGAAAATGTTTAATATGAGTATTTTGATTTGAAGGTATGAGTTGCTGTATGCAAGACGTGTTTATGTGTCAATTTTTCTCTTTGATTATATTTAGTTGCAATCCATAGTTTATAATTTACTAGGTTAGTACTCGTGTATTACACGAATTGAATAAATAAAATACTAAATAATTAGTAATAAAAATTTATAAATTATAAAACCATGTTTGAAGATAAAATATGATTATAATTGCATATCAATAACTATTTTAAGTAAATAAACAATAATATATTTTTCTTAAACTTTTATTTTATAAAAAAATGTTGGTTTTAAATATTTTGTTTTAAGAAAATGAATTAAAAAAAAAAGTTTGTTGTATTCTGTATTTTATAAAATTTTATTTTTTAAAAGTATGTTTTTATAAAAAAGGTTTTAATTTATTAAATTATATAATTTTTAATTTAAAAATAGTATGAGTAATACTATTAGTATTCAGTATTATTAATAGTAATAAAAAAAATAGAAAGTTAAAATGATAAACTTACAATTGTATCAAGTATTATTTTAGATTTTCTTTGTTATACATAGATAGATATATAGATAAATAGATAGGCTAGAAAACCATTTATTAAATGGATTATAGTTAATAATAAACACGAAAAGTTAAAATACGATATTTTAATATAAGATATGATTAAAATTATATATACGTAATAGTTCAAAAATAAAACAGTTATACTACTTTTTTAACTCATTTATCTAAATAGTTTCATTTTTAAACATTCGTTTACGATTTAATAAAACTACTTTTAGAAAGATTCATACTTTTTATAATTTTTTAAAAAATGATGGATTTAAAATTTTGTTTAAAAAAGGTTTAGTGTTTTAGTAAATTTTATATTATATAAAATTTTTGTTTTTTTATTATTTATATTTTAATAAAAAGATGTGATTTTTAATTTCTTTAATAAAATTTATTTTTAAAAACATAACTTGATTTCTAAAAAATCTAAATAAAAGAGAGAAATGTATCAATTAATAAAATTGATTTTTATTAGGAGAGAGAAATTAGTTTGAATGTTTAAATTAAGGGTGTGAATTTCTAACACGACCCGAAAGCACGACAAAAACTTAACACGAGATTTGTTGGTTTGGGTTTACTATAAACGGGTTCGGGTCAGGTTCGGGTCGAATCTGTGAACCCGCTTATCTAAACAGGTCGGGTTGGGTTCAACCCAACAGGTTGGCGGGTTGACCTTTTCGACCCATTTTTTATTTATTTGTTTTATTTTATATATTTTGTGTCACAAATTAAGTTTATTATGTGTTTTATTTTGAAATTTAGAATTTAAAATACAAATTAGCATAAGATTTCATCACTAAAATATAATTGTTTTATATTAATTAGTATTTTTGTTGTAAAATAATAATTTTAAAGTATTATATGTTGAAAAAATATAATAAATAAAATATTTGGTTCAATCGGGTCGTGTTCGTGTCAACCCGTAAATTTTCGTGTCGTGTTCAGGTTGACACTTATGGCACAATTTTTAGGTTCGGGTCGTGTTAGGGTTCGGGTAAAATTTTTGGTTTCGGGTCGGGTTGGACCCGACAATCCAAAAACACGACCCGTTTAGCACCACTAGTTTAAATAACTATAATATCTTTTTAAGGAAAAATGAAATGAGAATGTTTAAAAAAATGACAAGTGTCAAAAAAATTATTTAAGAGAATGACAAATGGTAAAAAAACTATTTTTATTAAATTTTATAGATTTTATTTATTTAACCTGTGTAGGGTTACTAAAGTTTATGATTAAACAAAAAAATTGCTTATTTACTAAAAATAAAAAAACTTCTTTTAATACACGTATCAGAGTAATATTACATACTATATAGTCCTTAAATATTTGATACTTTGATAATTTGATAAATATATTATAATTAAATTAATTAATTATACAGTTGAAAATCAATTTTGGTGAGTCAAAAGTTTCATAAAATAAAAATCCACTAAATTAAAGGAGTTTATTTTATGAAGCAATATAAAAACAGATTAATAATACCGTAGAAGTTGAATTAATATATGGTTAAATGGAATTTTTAAGACATGATATAAATGGTTAAATGAAAGCTATAAATTATAATTTAAATCAGTATGTGAGTATGATAATATATTTAAGTAAAATGTCTATCTGTATGGTAAGTAAATGAAAGTTTTAAATTGTAATTTAAATTAGTATGTTAGTATGGTAATATATTTAAGTAAAATGTCTATCAGTATGGTAAGTAAGATGTTATAAGTATGGTAATTTAATATATTAAAAAACTAAAATAAATTACTGAATGATCAAGTTTTAAGCGGGAATTGAAATAAAGATAGTGTAAGAGTATGTCACGTGTCAAATTGATGGTTTAAGAGAATGTCATGTGGCTTCAAAAACCTTGCATTATTAGAGTCTATAGATTTAAGTAAATTGTCTATCAATATGGTAAGTAAGATGTCTATAAGTATGATAATTTAATATATTAAAAAACTAAAATAAATTACAGTATGATCAAGTTTTAAACGGTAATTGAAAATAAAGATGGTTTAAGAGTAGGGCTGTACGAAAAGTTCGCGACTCGAAGTTCGCTCGAAAAAAGCTCGGCTCGAAAAAAGCTCGTATCTAAGCGAGCCGGCTCGGCTCGGCTCGAATTCTAAACGAGCCGAACTCGAGCCAGGGTTAGCTCGGTTGGAGCTCGGCTCGTGGCGCGGTTCGTTGGCTCGGCTCGTGACTCGGTGCATATTTTATATATATATATATAGTATAATAATTATTATTATTATTATTATTATTATTATAATTATTATTATTATTACTACTACTACTATTATTATGATTATTATTTTTATATTAGGATTTTAAAAAGGTTTTCTTAAAATAAAAATGGATTCTTTTTAGAAACATTAAGTATTTTGTTTAAAAAATATATAACTTGATAGTAAATTGTTTATATTCAAAATAATGATCTTTATTCCCCTAATTACGAAGTACTCACAAAAGGTAAAAGCCCTGATATATATTTTTTGTGTTTTCATATAAATTAATGTGAAAAAATAAAGATTTTTTTTAAATCGAGCCGGCTCGAACGAGCCACGAGCTGGCTCGAGCTTTTCACGAGCCGAACTCGAGCTAGTGTTTTCAGCTCGTTAAAATTTTCGAGCCGAGCCGAGCCGGCTCGATAAGCTTCGAGCTCGAGCTCGAACCCATTCTAGCTCGGCTCGGCTCGGCTCGTTTACAGCCCTATGTAAGAGTGTGGCACGTGTCAAATTGATGGTTTAAGAGAATGCCATGTGGCTTCAAAAACCTTGCTTTATTAAAGTTTATAGATTATGCAATAATTTTAATTTATTTTATTGTTTCAAACCTTGATTCAAGGGTCTATAGGTTAGTTTTCATATATAAAGAGTAAGGATTATTGAGGAAATTTTTGAAATTATAAGAAAACCATGATCACTCTTCTCAACCAATCAGGATATTTTTTATTTTTATTATTAAAAAGTTTAATTAAGTAATTTTAATTTTTATAATAAGATTTAATTAAGTAATTTTAAGCAACAAATGTCATCTTAGAAGTGACGTATATTATCACTATACGCTCTTTTCTTGTAGTGTCTATGGTAATAATATCTTCTAATTTAAATTATTAATAACTTTCATAAAATTTTACATTTATATTTCAACTAGTTAAATGTTTAATTGGGCTAAAAATATTACATAAGTGGATTTTCTTGTAGTGTATGATTGCAACAATTTTCTCTTTTAATTTTCAACATGTACCGTCGTATATGTTGAACTTCACCGGCGACCCGTGTCCTCGTTATATGTATTGTCACCATTAGGTAAATTCTTGTAGTTTATGATTACAACAAATAATTAAAACTTTAATTATTTGTTGCTTAAAATTACTTACTTAAATTTTATTATAAAAATTAAAATTACTTAATTAAAGTTTTAATTATAAAAATAAAAATATCCTGATTGGTTGAGAAGAGTGATCCTGGTTTTCTTATTCGGTATGTCGTTGCAATAGGTCTACCCAGACTAGAGCTTATACGGTTATACCGGCGACATGTCATCGATAAAAGTAAAAAAAATAATTATTATTTTTTGTTTTTCATATACAACTTAAAAATAGAAAAGGAAACAACACCATTCAACTTACCTATTAATAAAAATAATTTTATCTTTTAATTATTTTCGCTATAGGCTCGCGTCAATATTGAGGATAATATATAGTGACGACTAGGAAATATTTAAAAGAATTATTTAATGTCTATCACCTCGACACCTATAGCGAAGTAATGTTGTCCCTATAGAGTGATCTCTATATACCAACAACACTTATCCTGAGACATTTGTACCTACTACGATGACTCATAGCCACAATACCTATAGAGACAAAATGTTCATTGCTATGCGTCAAAAGTATCTATATCGATTACATGTCATCGGGACAGATCAGGTTCCTCTTATCGCTTATAAAGTATCTTGTAGAGTGATAGTTGTATATCCAAAATTAGTTATTTAATTTATAGATAATCGGAAACTCGTAATGAATATCATTTTGTCTAAACCAACACAAACTATTTATTACAAAAAAAAAAAATTGAATTGTAGTTTACATCCACATGGTTTGTTTATGTTTACTCTTAATATCCTTCTATTTTTAAGTATCCGGATCCCCAACATTTAAAATTTAAGGTCATTTACATCCAACAAGTTAACACCATTATAATTAATATTGACTCATCCTTTTAAGAAACATTTAAGTAATATTACATTAAAAAAAATCTCTATTTTAAGATTATGTAAGAAGCATATTTCATCACGTATAACATACATCACTGTTCCATCGATTGTGATACCATCCATGCTCCTTTCTTTCATCGATTTTGATTATATTAGGGCTCCATCGAGAATTGAAGATGTGCTCAACTATAGACGATGGGGGTGTTCAAACTTGAATATCCAATTTCGAATATTTCGGATAGTGGATTTTAATATCTGAAACCAATTATGAAATTTCGGATTCGGATTCGGATATCCATAGATATATGATCTCTTAAAAATATGTATTATTTAACAATTTTTATTAAAAAATTGTTTATTTCTATTAAAAAATCACCCCTAATAGATGGTGGGGAATTTCGGATATCTCAAATTTTGGATATTTCAGATACGGATTTTCGGATATTTTGGAGTTTCAAATTTAGATACTTTTGCGCACCCCTAATAGATGGTGGGGAATGGTTTGTTCGACAAGAAGAAGCCTTCGATGCTAGCACCATATGGTAAAAACCCTAGCTTTTTCACTATCAAACTCCACCATGGGGGAGAGTTTAGCAAGTTTCCGTATGTAACATATGGGGGGTAACATTGGTTTTGTTGATATGATTGATTTAGACCATTTCTTTGTTATTAAAGTTTATGATATGGTAAAGAAACTTGTTTATGAAAAAGAAGATGTAGTCAGACTCTATTTAAGAATTTTAAGAGATGAAGTAGATTTTGATTTAAGGCCCTTAGGTAATGATAAGGATGTTACTAACTTGCTTAAACATATAAAGAAGCATCAAATTATAGAGGTTTATGTAGAGCATAAAATCAATGATGAAGATTATGAGATGGAAGATGAAGAAGCTTGTGACTTCATAATAGATGAAGATAATTTGATTTACGATGTTAACATTGATATGTATAAATTGTGATCTTTTCATCCAAATGTAGATAATATGATCAATTGTGACCTTGCAGCAGTTGTAGATAATATGGTCAAATTACTATATTATAAAACTACCATTCAAATTATTACATGTATAGATCATGAGTACCACCATATTTACATATTTGCATCAAAAGTGCATTGTCATTCCATATTTACATGAAAAATATATTTTATCAAAAATGCATTGTACTTTTTCAATACCATTCTATATTTTCATCAAAGTATATCGCATCAATTGCATTGAATTCTATGCAATTGCATACAATTACACCTGAGATCAATAAAGATGTGTTAAATACTTCAGAACAATATAAAATTTAGATTACAAAAACCTTCTATTATATCAGATGTTTAAATTTCAAACATTCAATACATTAAAACACAAATCATTCAATTACAAAGAGGATAGATAACCACACAAAACCAACTAAGACCTAATACTACTTTCAGGCTCTGGTTATTCCTTTCATGCTCATTTATTGAGTTCAAAAGCCCGAGTATGATTTGGATGGATATTTGACACATCGGTGGGTCGACCTAAGCTACAAACCCACAATTGCATCCTACCTGTGATCGAATCAAAATCTTTGACATATCAATATACCCACATTAGAAAAACAACACCAAAATTGAACCTTTGAATGTTGTTAAACAACAAGAGCATAAAACCAACTTACCTGTCGTTAAGTCGATTACAACTAAGAACTTAAAATCTTCTATTAGTATGACTTCTCCCCACACCAGTCGATTAAACCAAAGTCAATTTCTTCCTGAGATTTCGATTAATTCGATACAACTGAATATCTTGAAATATCCTTTATGTATTTGATTTCCCCAACACAAGTCAATTAAACCATAGAAATCAATTAGGGCTGCAAATTTGGGGGTTTTGTTTATATTTAAAAGTGTGTTTTCGTAATTTTATAACTTTAACATGTTAATTTTAGCGGTGTTAGCTTGTTGGATGTAAATGCATCAAATTTTAAACATTGGGGATCCAGACGCAAAAAATAGAATTCTGGATGCTAATGGAAAACGTGGACAAATCACAAGGAGGTAAACGATAATTTATTAAAAAAATGTAAAATATTTGTAGAGTAAATTACCATTTGTGTTCCTCACGTTTGTTCATTTTAACTACTCGTATCCCTATAGTTTTAAAACTTGTTTTGCATACATGACGTTTCTATTTTTAATCATTTGCATCCCTAATATTTTTTTTATTATGTAATCATTTAAATTTAAATGACTAACACCGTTAGTCAAGTCTCCTAACACCCCCTCCCCCACCACACACACACACACCCCATTTGTCTCTTTTAAGAGTATTTTTGTCATTTCCTATAAACCCTATTTTTATTATTTCCATAATTTTATCCATTTCCATTTACCATCTTCTCACCATCATCATGTGAACCATCACCCACCACCGCTAACTCACCAGCCACCAAACCCTACCATGCCACTATCAATCACACAACCCATTGCACCACCGTCACCATACCACCATAATCACAACCACCTACAACCCATTCGACACCACCAACATTCATAATATGTAGATGAATTAAAGTAGAAGAGCATCAATTTGAAGCATAAGACTTTAGATATGAGATATTATGTGTTTCTCCAACCACCATCACCACCATAACAACCCTCCTTTCTCTCAAAATATGTGATTTCATGTGCTCCTCCAACCGCTTCCAACCACTAACACTATCTCATCCCTCTTTCTTTGGATCTTTGAGAGATAGTAGAGCAGAGAGAGAAAACGAAGATGGTGTTGGGTGGTAACATGGAGAATGACGGTACATTGTGGTGGTGCTGGTTGTGGTCTGGCATTGGTGGTGATGGCGGTGGACTAAGACGAAAGAAAGAGAGGAGAGAGAAAGAGAGCACGTGCACGAGCAAGCAATGATGGTGGTCGGTGGTTATACAACGATGGTGATGGTGGTTGTGAACAAGCGGTGGACTACCAAGAGAGAGAGAGAGAGAAAAGAGAGAGAGGGAATGGTGGGTGGAGGTGAAGGGTTTATTTAATTAAGAGTAAATTATGTTTTGTGGTGGTAGGTGGTGAAAGTGTAGTGAATGATATTTATTAAGGGTATTTTGTCATTTTATAAAAGGTTAATGGTAATGTAACACCGTTAGGGTTTTAGACTCAAATGGAAACAAAAGCAAAACATTATCGGGAAAATAATGGTTTTGAGACTATAAGAATACAAGTGATTATAATGGACAAACATCCTTCTAATATGCATTACACTCATCTAAACACATCCTATGTCAACAATTAGATTATTATAAAAGCACAATATATATTTGGATAAACTCGAAAAATAGTAGGATCCAGTACACTGTTTCCATTCAAATCCGAACAACATGCATCACCATCCATTCTCTTGATTCAATCTCAAATTCCCCCATTAAAACCCACCCCTAAAAACAAGTGAGAAAAACTATATTTCTAATTTTAGACCGGAAAAAATCAATATTTAAATGTGTCCATTATTGTTGAGTGTCTCATGCATGCCCAAAATTAGTCACTCATTATGTCATCTCACTTGTTAACTCAAAGTTCATAATTTTCTAATCAAAAACCAATAAATTAGCAAGAAATGGTAATCCAAAGGTTTATTTTACTTTCACTTTCTATGGTTTTGATTCTAGGCACTGTGGAGAGCTTTGAGTATGATGAGAAAGAGCTCGAATCAGAGGAGGGCTGGCAGCAAATGTACGATAGGTGGCGGAGCCACCATAACGTTGTGGAGGCAAGCGAAGATGAGAAAGCTCAACGGTTCAATGTGTTCAAGACCAATGTGCAACATGTTCACAACACGAACAAGATGAACAAGCCGTATAAGTTGAAGGTGAACAAGTTTGCAACCTTGACTAACCATGAGTTTAGGAACACATATGCGGGCTCGAAAATTAAACATTATCGGACACTTCGAGGAGCTCGTAAGAACATGAGTTTCAAGTATGAGAGTGCTGCTAGTCTCCCCCCTGCGGTTGATTGGAGGGCTCATAACGTAGTCACCCCTCCGAAGAATCAACTCCATTGTGGTAATACCTTGTAATTGTGTTTACTAGAATTATGAGTAACAAATAAACAAACAAACATATCCCGTAAATCCCACGCTATAGGGGTTGGGACATTTTTCATTATCAAATTTAAAAATTACGCAGATCATGTTTCTAAAACTTCAAGCTTGAATTAATTAATGGTTTTCTTTCTCAATATTACAGGAGGTTGTTGGGCGTTCGCGACAGTGGTTGCAGTTGAAGGAATAAACGCGATCAAAACTGGGGAACTGGTGTCATTATCGGAGCAACATCTTATCGACTGTGAGACGATGTCAAACGATGGATGTGCAGGAGGGCTAATGGAACCAGCATATATATACATTAAGGAGAATGGAGGTCTTGCAACAGATAAGAACTATCCTTACATAGCTCGAAATGGAACTTGCGATCCTATAAAGGTGCAAAACTTGCCTAATTCAATCAACCATGATTTTTTTTCATAACAACACTTATACGATCTAATCCTGACCGACCTCATGAAATTTTAACACTGACCCAGATGAAATTTTAACATGGACCTGAAAAGAATTTAGTTTTAAATTTTTACCAATGTATACCTATTATAAAAAAATTAACAAATAAAAAAATTAATTTAAATAATTAAAGCCATTTTAAATAAACTAATTTGAAAATTTTAAGTCCAAACTAAACAATTTAGCATTTATACACATTTAACTATTAGTTTATAATTGAGCATGTTTAACTTAATTTAGGTTTATATAGATTCTAAATTTAACGTTTATATTAATTTGTTTAATCTTTCTTTGAATCATGTCGAAAAAAAAACAATTTTCTCTTATCATTCTAATCAACGAGATATTGTATATCTATTAACGATTGGAGTACTTATATTATGAGTCTTTGATATTTAAATTGTTTTATCGTTTTATTGTATAACCCGGCCTGAATCAAATCGAAGACACACGTAGCTATAGTCAACAATTGTTAACATTTCCGACCTCTGTTAAAATATTTCTGGATCCACCACTAATTCCATGAGTTTTTCAATTCGGATTCTCATGGACACCCGAAAAAATCTATTACAAATCTAATCATATGTTGATGTTTTCCAATCCAGATCGGCAGGCAATTGGTAACGATTGATGGATTTGAGGATGTGCCTGATTGCAATGAAGACGCACTATTAAAAGCAGTTGCACACCAGCCTGTATCCGCTGCCATTGAGGCTAATGGTCATGATTTTCAGTTCTATTCAACGGTAACACACAGAAAAAAAAAACAAATCACATATTAACAAACAATACTTAGATGGTTTGCTAGTTTATTCATTGCTGCATATATTTACAGGGAGTTTTTACTGGACATTGTGGAGTGGAGGTTAATCACGCTGTAGCAGTTGTAGGATATGATGTGACATACGACGGAATGAAGTATTGGATCGTGAAAAACTCATGGGGACCCGGGTGGGGCGAGGATGGATTCATACGAATGCAACGCGAAGTTTCAGATATTAGGGGACTATGTGGTATCGCGGTGGAGCCTTCTTATCCGGTTAAGAACTCTAATGCACCCATCAATCATGAACTCTAGAATAACGAGAAAACGTACCAAATTGAAAATTTTGGTTAGTAATCAGGTTAATTGATTAATAGAGTGATAATTTTATAGAAATATATTTGGAGCAAGGAAGTTAGGTGCTTATATTTGTTGTTTGGTTTATTTTTGTTGTAGATCAAGTGATTCTTTTGTTTTCGCCGTTTGGCGGTTATTGTTCTTTTCGGCAGAAAGGTTTAGAGTCATTGTTGGACCAAGATATGTATAGTCTGCAGAAGTTTTAGAGTATTTAATGCTATTTTGTTGAATAAGATTTCTATAGCATGGGTGAGATCTGTAGACGATTGAATTGTGTATATTTAGGATTGATAAACACAACAGATATATGATAATTCTACTTATTGGATATTATATGAATTTAATTGTCTAGGGTATTTATAGATAACTATATATTATAATTGCGTAATAGAAACATAACATTAACCATCCTAACTAACGGTAACTAACGGTGTGAAGGTGATGGCGCTGAAGGGCCGTAAGGCCGGACTTGAATATCGTCGTTGATGTTGAAGCTTTGGGCCTGTGGTGATGTGTTAAATTTAACCCAATAATGTACTTTATAAATTTAACATGCTCCAAGATTCCATGTTCTCCTAAAAGATCTCATATATCAATGAACTTTATTCTTGAAAGAGCTTTAGTTAATATATCCACCTTTTGTAGATTCCCAATGACGTATTCTACTATGATCATTTCATTCTTCTTCCACGCATTCTCTGTGAGGATCAAGATGTTACAAAGATCGATCTCGTAATAAATATGCGGAATGTAAACATTACGGATAAGATTGAAAGATTAAAGGAAGATCTCAAACACAAGATGTAAATAACTTCAATAGTATTGCTCTCTGATTTGGTAACAGTTACAGTAAGTGCGAAATCAAGAAATGTACAAAAGCTATCTAATTTGATTACAAAACTTCTATATATACTAAACTAGAAGTTCTCGCGCAAGTCACTAGTTCTCGCACGACTAGATGTTGTCGCGCGAGAATCAAGTTTTAGCGCGGTAACTTGGACTTGTCGCATGACTTGATCTTCTTCATCTTGATTTGATTTCCCGAGCCTTTAGGTTCAATCCCTACAATCTCTCCCTAGGCTCGGTAAAATAATGCCCTTAGAAGTCCGCATAACTTGATAACATACATCTTATTGTCCAAGGCCTTCGTGATCATCCAACCATATTGTGCTGCTATGAAATGAACAGATTTATAAGCTGCAATTGGGCAAGCCTGCAGCTTCATCAAATCGTCTTTTCCAAATTTGAGCAGATCCACAAGGTCAATGACACGGTATTCTTTATCTTCACATTTAATCAACGCGTGACCCGTCTCCTTTTCACAACTCCACCCCTTAAGCTTAGACAAGCTGTTAACTGGCACGAGAGCGTGAATAGGGATCTTCCTTATATATCTCGGATGCTTGTAAACCCTTATCTTCATTGGTTTGTTTGTCACTGGATCTAGTCGGGTCTCATCTTCAATTACTTTGGATTTAGCTGTCTTAAAGTCCTTGAAGTTGGTTTTGTTTTGTCTCCAAATCATATTTTTTATCCAATTTCCTTTATTATAATTACTCGGGCTAACAAATGGAACACGTCCCATAGCATATAAATCTGATGCTCCGAGAGTATGAAAGTCGTGTTCATCCTGAAAGTATTCGATAGCACCACCCTTTCGCTTGATCACATATAAGCTCTTCTCGTCATTGTATGCCCGGCTGATGATAGGTTCTGAGTTCCCGTACCTTGTGAAAGGTTTGGAATGTCTCAGTGTATGTATGTAAGCTGGTGGGAGGAGCAGTAACTGTTAAGTTCCCAACCTAATGCACAACACTTTGACCTGTAACATTGGCTGTCTCGTCAGTCGTTTGCTGATTGCTTGACTCTCCTACGATTTCTCCTTCTTCTAGCAAAGTATCTGAAAACAAGTCCTTAAGATTGTTTCCAAATATGTCAATATAGTCTATCCATTCATCCAGATCATAAAACACACCAAAATCTTCTTCAGATTCCTCAACAATCAGTCTTTGCTGGAAAGTGTAAAATTCTCTCTCATAAGCAGCTTCAGTAGAAGGGTCTAACGATGTGTAATCAACTGGATCATCGGGACTTGGTCCGGAGAAATTGTCAGTGCCCGATGAACCAGTTGTACCAGTAGTTGCACCCATATCTCCCCCTTAATCATCATCATCATCCTTTTTATCATCATAACCCTCATCATAACCCTCATCATTATCTTCGTCATCACCATCATCACCATCATCATCCTCAGCATCATCACTAGAATCATAATCAATCAAGTCTAAACCATCATCATCATTTACTGGGTTAGGAATAGGCATAACATGCTCAAGCTCCACAAACGCTTCTCCAGTATAAACTATAGGTTGATCCTCAACAGTCATAGGAATACCATGATAGGTGACTCTTGATCAACATCAGCAGTCTCTGTTGTCCCTTCTTGAAAAATAGGATCAACAGGATTCTCTGTAGCAGGAATAGGATCATCGGCAGGTTTAGGACCAGCAGATTGCTGTCCACTAGTTTCTCCAACCTCTATTGTCCAGTGTTGTGTAGACCGAAATGACACACGAGAGTTGAGATCCCTTAATTTCTACTCTAGGATCTGAACCCGCTAAAAATAAACATTTGCTAATGTTCAAGACCCTTGATCCTCTCATCTTTCTCAATCAATTGCCTCTGCAACTCATTCGATCATATGTGTCTTCTCTAATATTTCTCTCTCTAAATTACGTACCCGTTAATCAAGTGTGATATGAGTAGGTGAACTAGTCAAAGTACTAGCACCCTGTTTATGCTCAGGAGGAGTGTTGATGAACTCTTCCATACAAACTATCTCAGCATTCCCTGAATCTCTTGGAGGGGTCCTCAACACATCAGCAGTAGAAATGGGAAAATCAGATGATGTTACATTAGTTGTTTCTGTAACAATCACTGGTGTCTCAGTTGGTGTAGCCTCATTTACTGTGACTGGAGTCTCAGAAATAGTAACATATTCTTCAATTGGCTCTATGGTCATGGGGGTCCAACGCTTTCTCAACACGCCTCATCCTCTACCCCTACCACTAGGACTATCTCCTGCCCTTCTCGCCATCCTCTTTCTCCTACCTCTACTAACAACAGTCTCTTCTGGAACAAAATATGCATCATGTTCCTCAGCAGTGCCTTTTGTAGGGGTTTCACGCACTCTGGGACGTTCTTGCAACACATAAGGCACATTCCTAATTTGGTCACTATCAGTCTCACTATCACTCCCAGTGAACCAAGAATCAATCTCTACATCTATATCAAATCTTCTAGTACCCTAAGAGCTTTCAGGTGCTTCTTGAGCAGGATGTGTAGATGTACCAGCTATATCATCTCTTTAAACATGGTGAGTCTCTATCTCATGTACTCATGCATCTGCTTGAAAATCTTCAACAAACCTCCCAAGCTTAGCAAAATGGGATCCATCCCATGCATTCCCTCTTTCTCCCATCAAATAGGTGAATATGTCTTTCTTCATTACCATGACTACATAGGTAGATGAATCAGACACAGCTAACTCAGGATGAGCAGCATTCACTATCAACTGGACAAATCTAGGGTACATGATAAACTTCTTCCCTACTGTAGCTATAACATTCTTCTGCATTTCTGCAAATATAGCCTTGGATATACTGTATGGAAGATCATCAATAAGAGATATCAGCAGGGATCCGAAAACAACACTGAGGCTATCCATGCCAGCCTTCAAATTACTTAGGCAATGGATCATAACGTGAAATAGATACTTCTAAAACGGTGGCAAATACTTCTTCTCTAGGGAAGGATATCTGTGACTATAACCCATCCTGACCAAACAGTCCTTGGATACCTCATCGTCTATCTTAACAGGTGCATTTGGCTGATCTTCTAATAAGAGCACACTGTTAATCACTTCTACAGTGATTACCACCCTCTTCCCCTTTACTGTGGCTGATATGCATGGTTCTCCAGTCTCATCAATCTCATTAGCTGAAGACTCCCAGAACTGATCAATAACATCAGTGTATATAAACGGATTAGCCGAGATGGCATAGTGAATCCGTGATGACTTCAGACCGTCAATCAGTGATCTAAATAAAGCTTTGTTATCAGTTACATCTGCAAGATACGCCATGGCATTATGGTTTTTATTGAAAACCATTGGTCGTGCCATCTGAAACATAGAATATAATTGATAAGTCCAAAATATTTCAAACTTTGAACAAAAATTCACACTTAGAAATAAATTTTGAAAAATGACCTTCTCGCGCGAAAACATCAACTACTCGCGCGAAGACTTTAAGTTTCAGTTTTAACTTTTAGCGCGACAAGCTATGTTTTCGCATGAACCTGACTTTGACTGAAAGTCAACTTTTCACGCGACAAGTCAATTTCATGCAAATAGTTCTGTGCGAGTTTGAAAGTTCTCGCCTCTGTTCAAACTCAACTGACTTTTCGCATGCGAGAAGTTTGTACAATTCAGATTTTCAATTGATCAATTTCAGAGTGTTTTAACCACTAATACATGTTCATTAGGTGTCGCCTAAGTCATTTTTAAGGTTAATCATGTTTAATTTGTCCAATTTAACATGTATAAGTCCATTTAACTTTCGGTCACAAACCAAATACATTCAAATCTAAACACTAATCATCAATATACTTTAAAAGTTACTAGGGAATCAAAGTGCGAACAGAATGAACTCAAGAATCAGATTTAAATTGGTTTCTACACTTAAGAATTTTGGAGTGAAATTTCTAAAAGTTGTCGTGCGAATAGTGACTTTTCACTCAACTGTTGTATTTATAGTACTCTGACTTCTCGCACGAGAAGTCAGAGTTCTTTCACACTGGAACCTTTCGCTTCATTTGAACCTTTCACATATCTTTTAAACTTTTCGCATTTGTTGAACTTTTCGCATGCGACAAGTTCAATTATCTTTTAAAAAATTGCAACCTTTTAATTTTCAAATTTTCAAATTTTATTATCCTTTAAGCCATTTGATTTGTTATGAAAATGATTATGTTTAGCTAAGTGTTTTATAATTATTCAAACATCCTTAGTTTTTGTAAAATGTTATAAAATTGAAACAAGTAGAAAAACATATTTAAACAAACAATTTTGACATACTATTCTACTATTTACTTAACTATTTTTTATAAATTTTCAAGTACAGGATCATATTTCTTACAAATCGATCATTATCATCATCCAGGTTTATTATAAATGAGACTGGTTATGTTGATTGTCAATATATTATGTCCATTTTAAACTTAGACTTCAAGTTTACTTAGACACATAAGCTGTGATATTTATCATGTTTTGATTAAATTATATGTCTTCAGTGTGTCCCACATTCAAAAATCCTGTAGAACCTTATCCAACTTCAAGACACTTTCGAGATTTCAAGTCACCCCAATTTGACTTAAACCTTTCACTTTTGATCAGCATTTCAGAATTATTTTTCTAATAAAATATCTATCATGAGCATAACTAACCTGAGAAATATTTATGAACACAAAATATTAACAAGTTTTAGGACTTATTAACAGCCAGTTGGACTTATGTTTTGCCCTCGCAAGACGTTTAGGACTTACATGTCAAGTCGGACTTACATGCCCCATCTTTTGATTTTGCCTCCTATTGCAGAACATATTCTTAAAAGGAAAAATATTTATCATATAGTATGTATGTCTATGACATATCTTTTATTAATGTGCTCATTGGCATCTTTTATTCCTATATAGCCTTTTTTGCTTCTTTTTGCTCATTATGTTTGTTTTTCTCTTTTGTATTTTGTTTTCATTTGTATATCTATTTTTGAATTTTGATTTTTTACATATATATACAATATCTGAAAGAAACTGGATCAGAAAGTAATTGGCTTGAGTATGACCAGACTATAACTCTCAGTCTGTTTTACATGGAATCAGAGTTACCACAAAACCTTGATGAGTTACCCACTTCAGTCATAGATAGTTACTTTCAGTATATCACAGAACATAGTGCTTTTCATTTTTGAATGTCAAGCCTATCAACATATCAAACATAAACCAAGTCAGTTTCTTGTAAGCCTTAAGATGCAAGATATCAAAATCAAGAAATGTACTATCATTTCCTGTATAATCTTGAAAATTAATTTTCTCAAGTTTTATAACCAAAATCTTCTTGTAATTTTCTCCAAACTATTTACCCCCCTAAGAACAAAATCTCTCTTTTTTTTATTTTCAAATTTTCTCCCCCTAAAATTGTAATTATCTAGATAGAAAATAACAATTTTAACTAAAACAAAAAAAAATTTTGTAAAGGGTGTAAGAATAAGTGTTAACCAAAGTTAATCATTCCCATTGATTGGACTAAAAAGTCAAATCTGGATTGATCAATCGCCTTAGTAAACAAATCAGCAATATTGTCATCTGTGGAAATTGATTCCAAATGGATAACTTTGCCTTCAAAGCAGTCTCGAATGAAATACATGCGGATGTCAATGTGTTTTGTCTTTGAATGCTGAATTGGATTCTTCACAATGTTTAAAACTACAGTATTATCACACAAGATTTTAGTGTCATAAATGTTTAGGCCATAATAAAGGAGTTGTTGTTGAATCCAAATGATTTGTGAACAACAACTTGATGCAGCCACATATTCAGCCTCTACAGTGGATGTGGATACTGTCTGCTGTTTCTTGCATTGCCATAAAATCAACCTATTGCCAAGAAATTGACAACCGCCAGTAGTAGATTTCCTATCCAAATTACACCTTGCATAATCACTGTCAGTATAAGCAAATAAATTGAAATCAGAATTTTTAGGATACCAAAGGCCGAGTGTTGGTTGACCCTTGAGATACTTAAAAATCCTCTTGACAGCTTTCATGTGAGATTCCTTTGGATTACTTTGACAATGTGCACACTGACAAACAGGAAACATGATGTCCGGTCTGGTTGAAGTGAGATACATCAGAGAGCCGATCATTGATCATACATATGCTGATCAACATCTTCTTCCTTGAGATCTGGAGTCAAAGTAGGACGAAAAGACATAGGAGTAGGATCTGTCTTGGAGTCTTAGAATTTGTATTTATCTAGGATACTATGAATATACTTTTCTTTATGTATCAGTATTCCCTTATCATCTTGTTTAACTTGAATGCCCAAGAAAAACGTCATTTCTCCAAGAGAACTCATCTCAAATTTCTTCTTCATTACAGTCTTCCATATGAACAAGGTTTGATCAATTGCACCTCGTGTATAACCATTTGCAAGCAAATGTTCAGTGAGAGTGGCATACCAAGCTCGAGGTGCTTGGTGTAAACCATAAAGTGCTTTGTGGGATCCAAACACTGCACTTAGACTATCCATGCCAGCTTTTAGATTACTGAGGCAATGGATGACCACATGAAATAAGTACTTCCAAAATGGTGAAAGATACTTCTGTCACACCCTCAAAATCCACGTGTGGGGTTTTACCGCGAGGCGTGTGATAAACCAGGATCTCAGTCATTAGTTACTCAGAACGACTCTATATGAAACATTCAAGCAAAATCAGAGTTTAAAACTGTAAAACAGTACGGAAGCATTCAGTAAACAAGACAAACCAAAGTAATGTAATGTAAAATGTGCAAACACGCGCCAACTGTTGTTCAAAACAAAATACACAATAATTCCAATAGCAAAACCAACAAATGTTCCCAACAATGCTGACCCACAAATGTTGACCCGTGAGTGCTCCTAGGCTTTTCATTAACCACGACCTGAGAATAGCATACTAAAAGAGTCAACACAATGGTTGGTGAGTTCAAGAGTTTGCGTAAAACATAACAGTAGTAGTTATAAAACATAAGAGTGCATTGAATTAGATAGCTAGTCTAAATTCACAAGTAATAATCGTAGTGATTTCGCGATCGAAGCTGACAGCGTTTCGTTTGATTGCCTCCCGTCACGACTTACTAGGTCGTGGCACCATGTGTTAGGACAATATTGCACCCATTTGACCTCGAGTTGCACAGGTGGGGCTTGTCAAACCCAATAGTACTACCCAAGATTTCCCGCTAGTTCCAATATTAACGATCCGAAAGTGTGAGGACTTTCATAGTATATCGCACTACATTACACTATACACAACTTATAATCAATAAAGCGTTTCAGAACGAGTATGCTATCTCCCCCAAAAGAGAGTGTAAAATAAAGTGGGGCATGAACTCACCTGGTGTGTGCACGAATGATATTAAAGCTAACTAAAGAGAGAGAGGAAAGACAACCTTCAGAGGTTACCTAGAACATGCAAGTACATGAGTACGTGTACACAGAATCATTAACAACCCTAAGTGCTCAATAAACACATTGACGCAAGGTTTTGGAACATTTGCCCCAGTTGACCCGTTTGACCCGTTGGTGACATATTAATTGAAATCCTTTTAATCAAGCATAGCAACTCATCATACATGGTTATCATACAAGTTGTTCACGTATATCACTTCATCAACCACTTGTTCTACCAAGGTCATCATACAACTTAGATTATCATACAACTCATGCGAATCTCAAGTAGTCAACATGCTCAACACAATTATAATTACATCACAACTAGTACATCATACATAAAGTCTAATCATGCACAACATGCCATGTGAAGCCACTCACGACTTCACACCCTAAACCTTTCCAATCCTACTAAGTAGGTGCCTCAGATTCGCACGTGTGTATGACGATCATCATCATGTATAATCCGTAAAAGTCCAAATTTCCCAATTGACCAATCAAGTATCCATACAACCCAATTAACACATTCCACCACAGTAGACACCATCAATAAACATTCTAACATGACCCTAACATCATGATTATACTCAATTCACCATATCCAAAGTTCTACATAAATAAAGTTTCCATTTTGGGAAAGTAACATCCCAAAATCAATCTAATGCTCAATTCAATCATGAATTCATCAACACAATACCTATTCAAGCTCATAAATCTCATTTAAACATGTTCAACATCATCAAATCATCATAATTCACCAATCTCATATCCAAAAGTTTCTATTTATAGCAAGGTATGAACTACATGATCAATTCACGGATTTCTTGCATAATAATCATGATTCCAACATTCATACAACATCATTAGCATCATAACATCATCAATTCATCATCAAATCATCAAGTTCATGCAATAAAGTTACTATTATTAGTAAGGTATGAACTACACATCAAAACCATGAATTTCTTGTATAATCCACGTAAACTAACATCAATACAATACAACTAACATCATACAATCATCAAACAACATCAATTTCAACATTAATTACATTTTTCGGCCAAGGGTTCTATCAAGAATCAAAACCATGAAAAACTAATCAAAATGTTACCTTTAATCGTGTAATGATCAAGAATCGGTGCTTGCTACACGTTGGAATGATTGCACTAAGCCAAAATCGATTGTTCTTGGTGTCCAACAACTTGAAATCGCAAAGATGGAGGTGTTTGAAGGTGGTTTCGGCCGAATGGGGTTAGGAAGGGATTAGGGTTTTTGATTTTTAGTTTATATATGGTAAGAATTTATCTATTAACCCCTTATTGTTTTATAATTTGTAAAACTAATCTTTTAAACACTTTTTAAAAGGTTTTAACTACTAAACACCAAGTATTATTAACCAACAATAATAGTCATGTATATTTTTCATTAATAACAAAACACATGAATTATAAATAACACGTTGACACGTTACAAGATAAAATTCACAAATAATATTTAAATCATGTAAGCATATAAGCACAACTTAATAATCACATTATTAATCAAGTTATTATCAGATAATTGTTAATTATTATTAAGTCACCAACGTTCAACAAAAACTAGTGTGTGCTCGTGACACGTGTATGCAAGACCTAACGGAACTAACGGAGTTTGGTAAAGGAAAATCACCGGATGTCACATTATCCCCATGTTAAAAGAATTTTCGTCCCGAAGATTGCATTACATGGTGTGTTCCATCACTGGTCTACTACATTGGCACAAAGTAATCGAGTGAGTTTCGGGTGAGTTGTCACAACTTCTTCTCAAGAGATGGATATCTATGATCATATCCCTTTCTCTTAAGGTGGTCTCGTACAATGTCATCATCGAACTTCACCGGTGAATTTGGTTGATCTTTAAGTAATAACACACTGTTGATCACGTCAAATATGACAACAACCCTCTTCCCTTTCACAGTAGCTGAAATACAGGACTTACCATCCTGATCAGTCTCGTTAGCTGTTATCTCCCAAAACTGATCGATGACATTAGTGAAAATAGTAGGATTAGCTGAAATGGCATAATGAATCCAAGATGACTTCAACCCATCAATAAGAGATCTAAACAAGGCTTTGTCATCTGGTATATCTCCCAAATACGCCACAGAGTTATGTTTTTTGTTAAAAACCAATCGACGTGCCATCTGAAACATAGAACAAACTTAATAAGAGCAAAAATATTTCATACATGAAACAAAAATTCAAATTAAAAACAAAAAATCACACTTAGAAAAATTTTTGAAAAATGGAAGTTCTCGCGCGAAAACATCAGCTTCTCGCGCGAAAGCTTTCAGCTTCAGACTTAACTTCTCGCGCGACAAGATAGGTTTTCACTTGAAACTGACTTTGACTAATGAACTCTTGGTTAAGCATGTCTTTCCTGCTTTCCCGCATGTCTTTGTTTCCCATTATCTGCTCTTCTATAGCATCCTATAAATCTTTCGCCTTCCTGTAGTCCTTGAATTTCTGGGCTATATCAGTTGTAAGCGCCATAGTGATGGCAGCATATGCTTTGTCATCAAGCTCTCTCTTTTTCATGTCTTCCTCATCCCATAGATGCTTAGGCTTCAGCACTAAGTCTCCCTTGTCATTAGTGTAGATTGGAATGTATGGACCCTGTTTAATGGATCTCATCATCCTGGGTTCCGTGTAGATGACATGGTTCTCAAAGCGATAGACCCAATCAGGATAGTCTTCCTCGCTGAGAAGTCGGGGAGGCTTTGTGCTGGTTCCGATCTCATTGTCGAGATTGAGTGTAGCAGTAATGTGCTTCAGATTAGCCATCTTTCACAACTTGAAATGAACTTCTTCAAAATTCTTCAAACTTGAAGTTTTCGCGCGAATACTCAAGTTCTCGCACGAGATCTGACAAACTTTTCGCGCGGAAAGTTCTGAAACTGAATTTTGCGAAAACCTCAACTTCTCGCGCGAAAGGAATCTTTTTGTAACAAACTTTTGCGAAAACTAATACTTTTCGCGCGAATACCCACTTTTAGCACAAAATCACCAACTTCTCGCTTGATCCATTTATGCAATTTTGAAGATTTTCAGCTTCAAGTTTTCACCAAATTGATTAGAGTTTGATTAATTAAACGTTAAATTAGTGATTTAGGTTCAAATAATGATCCTAGTTGTCTTTAATTGATTCAATCAAGCTTGATTAAGGTCAAAAACATCTTCAAATCTTCAAAATCCGGGATTATCAGTTTCACCATCTTCAAAAATGATCAAAGTTTGTAGAAATCAAGTAGATCTTCAAGACTAAGGTTCAAGAACACTCCAAAAGTCTCAATTCAATCTTCAAATCAATCGATCTAGAGAAACAAGGCTCTGATACCAATTGTAAGGATCAGTACAATATGTAGATCGATCTCGTAATAAAAACACGGGATATTGACATTACGGATAAGATTGAATCAATGGATGAACATGAACACAAGATGTAAATAACTTCGAGTAGTATTGCTCTCTGATTTGATTACAAGTTACAGTAAATGCAAAATCAGGAAATGAACAAAAGCTTACTAATTACATTAGAAAACTCCTATTTATACAAAATTAAGAGTTCTCACGCGAGTCACTAGTTCTCGTGCGACTTGATGTTGTCGCGCGAGAACCAGTTTTTGCGTGGCAACTTAACTTCTCGCAAAGGCTTGATCTTCTTATCTTGATTTGATTTCCCGAGCCTCTAGGTTCAACCCCTACAAGCACAGTATGGTTGGATGATCACGAAGGCTCTGGACAATAAGATGTATTCTTACGGAGGCAGTTATCAAGTTGATGATATGGACTTCTAAGAGCATTGATTTACCGAGCCTAGGGTGAGATTGTAGAGGTTGAACCTAGAGGCTCGGGAAATCAAATCAAGATGAAAAAGATCAAGTCATGCGACAAGTCCAAGTTACCGCGTGAAAACTTGATTCTCGCGGGACAACATCTAGTCGCGCGAGAACTAGTGACTCGCGCGAGAACTTCTAGTTTAGTATATATAGAAGTCTTATAATATAATTAAACAGCTTTTGTTTATTTTCTGATTTCGCACTTACTGTAATTGTAACCAAATCAGAGAGCAATACTATTAAAGTTATTTACATCTTGTGTTTGAGTTCTTCTTTTAATCTTTCAATCTTATTTGTAATGTCTACATTCCGCATATTCATTACGAGATCGATCTTTGTAACATGTTGATCCTTACATCTACATTTGGATGAAAAGATCACAATTTATGCATATCAATGTTAACATCGTAAATCAAATTATCTTCATCTATTATGAAGTCACAAGCTTCTTTATCTTCCATCTCATAATCTTCATCATTGACTTTATGCTCTACATAAACCTCTATAGTTTGATGCTTCTTTATATGTTTAAGCAAGTTAGTAACATCCTTATCATTACCTAAGGGCCTTAAATCAAAATCTACTTCATCTCTTGAAATTCTTAAATAGAGTCTGACTATATCTTCTTTTTCATAAACAAGTTTCTTTACCATATCATAAACTTTAATAACAAAGAAATGGTCTGAATCAACCATATCAACAAAACCAATGTAACCCCCGAATGTTATATACGGAAACTTGCTAAACTCTCCCCTATGGTGGAGTTTGATAGTGAAAAAGCTAGGGTTTTTACCATATGGTGCTAGCATCGAAGGCTTCTTCTTGTCGAACAAACCATTCCCCACCATATATTAGGGGTGCGCAAAAATATCTAAATTTGAAACTGAATCCAAAATATCCGAAAATCCGTATCTGAAATATCCAAAATTTGGGATATCCAAAATTCTTATTTGGATAGTGGTTTTAAAACTTTTCGATATTCAGATATTCGGATATCCGAATTATCCAAAATATATTTATAAAAAATATTAAATAATAAATATTATCTAGAAGTTTTGGTATTTTCTTTTCAAATATTTTTATAAGAAATTCAAATATCTGAGATTTTTTTAATAGAAATAAATAATTTTTTAATAAAAATTGTTAAATAATACGTATTTTTAAGAGATCATATATCTATTCGGATATCCGAATCCGAATCCGAATCCGAAATTCATATTCGGTTTCGGATATTAAAATCCACTATCCGAAATATTCGGAATTGGATATTCATGTTTGAACACCCCCACCGTCTATAGTTGAGCACATCTTCAATTACTCGATGGAGCCCTAATATAATCAAAATCGATGGAAGAAAGGAGCATGGATGGTATCACAATCGATGGAACAGTGATGTATGTTATACGTGATGAAATATGCTTCTTACATAATCTTAAACTAGAGATTCTTTTTTAATGTAATATTACTTAAATGCTTCTTAAAAGGATGAGTTAATATTAATTATAATGGTGTTAATTTGTTGGATGTAAATGACCTTAAATTTTAAATGTTGGGATCCTGATACTTAAAAATAGAAGGATATTAATAGTAAACATAAACGTAAACTACAATTCAATTTTTTTTTTGTAATAAATAGTTTGTGTTGGTTTAGACAAAATGATATTCATTACGAGTTTCCGATTATCTATAAATTAAATAACTAATTTTGGATATACAACTATCACTCTACAAGATACTATATAAGCGATAAGAGGAATCAGATCTGTCCAGATGACATGTAATCGATATAGACACTTTTGACGCATAGCAATGAACATTTTGTCTCTATAGGTATTGTGGCTATAGAGTCATCGTAGTAGGTACAAATGTCTACAGGATAAGTGTTGTTGGTATATAGAGATCACTCTATAGGGACGACATTACATCGCTATAGGTGTCGAGGTGATAGACATTAAATATTTTTCTTCAATATTTCCTAGTCGTCACTATAGATTATCCTCAATTTGACGCGGGCCTATAGCGAAAATAATTGAAAGATAAAATTTCACATGTACCGACGATATGTCGTTGGTAAACGGTAAGCTGAATGGTGTTGTTTCCTTTTCTATTTTTAAGTTGTATATGAAAAAACAAAAAAAAATATTTTTTTTACTTTTATCGATGACATGTCGCCGGTATAACCGTATAAGCTCTAGTCTGGGTAGACCTATTGCAACAACATACCGAATAAGAAAACCAGGATCACTCTTCTCAACCAATCAGGATATTTTTATTTTTATAATTAAAAGTTTAATTAAGTAATTTTAATTTTTATAATAAAATTTAAGTAAGTAATTTTAAGCAACAAATGCCATCGCTATAGCCTTAGAAGTGACGTATGTTATCGCTATACCCTCGTTTTCTTGTAGTGTCTATGGTAATAATATCTTCTAATTTAAATTATTAATAACTTTCATAAAGTTTTACATTTATATTTCAACTAGTTAAATGTTTAATTGGGCTAAAAAGATTACATAAGTGGATTCACCGAAGTGTGACTGTGGGCTATAAATAAGCGGATTCACTAAAGGGTCTTTCATCTAATGATGGAGGGAAGATGTGTTGTATACTTGTATTTGTGTATCTTGTTTGGAGTATATTAGACGAATGGTATAGATTTAATAGTAATATTAAAATGCGTGTGAGTTTGTCGTTATAAAAAATATTTCCATTTTAATTGTTGTAATCATACACTACAAGAATTTACCTAATGGCGACAATATATATAACGAGGACACGAGTCGCCGGTGAAGTTCAACATATACGACGGTACATGTTGAAAATTAAAAGAGAAAATTGGTGCAATCATACACTACAAGAAAATCCACTTATGTAATATTTTTAGCCCAATTAAACATTGATGTAGCGCACGGAACGAAATCGAAGCTCAAACACGTTCATTCTACGAATACCCGTGATGATCTTCATCCAAACCCCAAATTCGACCCCAAAAGTCACGAATTTGAAAAGATAAACGTTTTTTTTGCAGAAATGATCAAGTGACCATCCAAATTACATCAAGATAACTTAAATAACAAGCCAAAATTTGAACGGACCTAAAACAAACAACCATGGGCCAAACAAAAGCCTAAAACAAAACCGAAAAAACATTAAGGTCCGGTCTTCAACACTTGGGCCCGCATCAAACATTTAACTAGTTGAAATATAAATGTAAAATTTTATGAAAGTTATTAATAATTTAAATTAGAAGATATTATTACCATAGACACTACAAGAAAACGAGCGTATAGGGATAATATACGTCACTTCTAAGATGACATTTGTTGCTTAAAATTACTTAATTAAATTTTATTATAAAAATTAAAATTATTTAATTAAACTTTTAATAATAAAAATGAAAAATATCCTGATTGGTTGAGAAGAGTGATCATGGTTTTCTCATAACTTCAAAAATTTCCTCAATAATCCTTACTCTTTATATATGAAAACTAACCTATAGACCCTTGAATCAAGGGTCGAAACAATAAAATTAAATTAAAATTATTGCATAATAAATTATAAACTATGGATTGCAACTAAATATAATCAAAGAGAAAAATTGACACATAAACACGTCTTGCATACAGCAACTCATACCTTCAAATCAAAATACTCATATTAAACATTTTCTGAACTTATTAATATGAAGACCAACAACCCATTTAACCAATACAAACATTGAAATCTATTTTTTAACAAATTATTCCATCAATCATATGGCTCAACCTGTGAATCTCATTATTTCTGGCTTCCGCCATGCAGCTGAGGAATTCCCAGAGTATGTCAACAACTTTCTTACGAAAAATAAAAATAAATTTTAATTCTAATAAAATTTGTCAAACAGGCCAAGAATGTTGTAAAAATCTATCCAATATTAATCAAATAAATTTTAAAACTAGAATACGAATGTGTCATTTTTAAGTTTTATAATAAGATTAATTTTTAAAAACCTTTTAAAGTTTTAGTTCTTTAAAATCTTAACTCAAATTAAAAATAAAAATCTTGAACTAATTTAAATTGTATCTTGCCTACCTTCCATATAAATCTCACTACCTTTCATAAAAATCTCTCTACATTCCAAAAAATCTCCTCTCTTTTAAATAAACTAAGTTTTTTACTTGTATACAAAAAAAAATAACCTTAATAATATTATAAAGTTTTATTTAATAAATGTTAAAGTTAAGATTTGGAAACGAATAATTAAAATTTACATATCACAATCCAGAAAATTGTTTATTTTATTTTTTTTCTAAGATCTGGTTACTTTTTTAAAAACAAAAGCATTTTTATCTAAAAGAAACTCAACCTCTTTAAAATGATTTTAGTAAAAAATGTAATAAATTAGTATAATTATTTTTTTACAAATTTTAGGTTGTAACTCAAAAAGTAATAACTAAATTTTACTAATCAAAGCGAAAAAATTATTTAATTTTCATCGTCTTTTTTAAATTCGAATATTTTAAGTATAATTAAAACACTACTAAATAAATATTTATAAACTTTCCTTTAACCTATAGTATTTTACAAATATAACATTATAAAAATGGAAATCAAGGAAAATAGAATTATAGATTATCAAATTTATTAAATTGAAAAAACATAATAACTAAAATTTATAAATACATCTTGAGATATTAGGGATCAATGTTTAATTTAGTAAATTTAGGTGTCAATGGTTAGATTAGTAATTGAAATTAGTCAAATGTCTATTTATGTTATTTTTTAAAAAATAAATAAACAAAGTACGAGCAGGAAAACAAATGAGAAGAGTTCTTATGTTTTGCCAAGTGGCAATTAAGTGGTCTAATATGAAGTCGTGTGTCCAAAATATTAGTCTTTTATTATATACTAGGTTGACTCCCCTCGAGCGTTGCGCGAGGAGATCTCGACCACACATACATTAATAAAACAATAAGTTTATACATGTTGAGGGTTTAGGAATAAGGGAACATCTACTTACAAACAGAACCTCTACTGTACATAGTAGAGTTAATATAAGGATTGAAATTTGTTTATGGACCATACCAGCATGCATGGCTGCAGAACCTCTTAAATTTGCCCCGCAAGAAGCTGGTCCACTTTCAAGTTTTATTCAGATGTATCAACTTATTATCTTCCGTGATTCTTCATCCAATTTCATATTGATGACCTCTATATGATATGTAAACTCTAAAGAATCATACATGTCAAAACTAAAATAGATGTATCTTATGTTGAGACGAACCAACATATGTGTATTAATGAAGTAACCTCATTGTTATAGTGCTCCGATTGGTCACGACTGCAATAGTTGTTGCAGATGAAAACACATAACAAAGCATCTATGTTGTACCAAATTTACTATAGATAGAAGAGAGTTAATATGAGACTCAGAGTTTGCTTATGGATCACACCAACATGGCTGTAAAACCTTTTAAATTAGCCCCGCCAAAGCTGATCCAATTTAGAGTTTTATTAAGATGTATCAACTTATCATCGGCCCGTGTTTCTTCATCCGATTGCAAATCAATTAGTAGCAATGAACAGCAGTATATTGAATACTGATGACCTCTATATGATGGGTAAACTCGTATGAATCATACCTGTGAAAAGAAAAATAACCATATCGAGTTGTTAAGATCCTATATTTTTTATTAAAATATGATGGAATATATAAAACAATTAAAGTATATTATTTAATGCTACTCTTTAGTTTCAAATACCCATATTTTATTAAATCGTTTTCTTTCCTAGCTCGGAGTCATCAAAGCAATGAGTCGATCATAAGACCAACGGCATCAAGATGCGCCCCATGGATAAAACTGAGTTCATTTAATTGGAAAATTAATGTATAGGGTAACGCGACACTAACTATGGCTGCAAAACCTTTAAAATTTGCCACGTCAATATTTGGTTCACATTCAAGGTTTTTTCAAATGAATCTACTCATCATCATCCTGGGTTGCGTGATGTAACTGCGGATAAACCAGAACAAAAACAACATATATAACAAAGTAATATATTCAGATGAAATTGACCCTAAAAATGTAATACATACACAGATAACCCTAAAGCTCTCATTTGTATTCATTCAATCACTCATTGTGTTCACGGATGCAACCACAACCAAGAGAAGGAGAGAGAGACACATGGGAGGTGATGAAACCCGGAGCCGACACGTGTAGACTGCAGGGCATTGTACAACCCTAAAATTCCCAAAATATCCCTAATATACTGTTCATTTACATACGTTTTTAACATATAGGTTAATATATATTGACATCGATATGGATATAGATATGTATCAAGTAATAGTAAATTTATATCACGTATTAACATTGGTTTTTTTAATAACCAAAAAGAACATAACACAAATTTACAAATGTATTCTAATGATTTGTTTTTTCGTTATTTTCATCATACTAGAACAAATTCTTTTACAAAAATGAAAAATATATGGAAAATTATTCCAGCTCTCAATGAACAACTTATATATTCCGATCGAATATATAAGTGTGCATGTGAATTTAGAGTAATTAAATGAACCTAGAGTTCATGATTGGGGGGGCAATCAGCATTCTTTCTAGGCATACCAGGGTGTGTATACATGACACAGGTTCCCTTTGGTTGTGGAGCTCCTGGTCCTCGTTGCATACGTATATATCCCTTTTCTCCCCATCCTTCTCCCCATGAGTTCCTGACGATCCAGTACGGCAGCCCCTCGGGAGTCTCATCGTATCCTACGATAGTCATAGCATGCATGGATATGGTTCCACCTGGTGCCGTAAATACTCCCTCCTTGTAAAACATGAAATCATCACCCGAAGGATCCATGCCAATCGAAACTGCTCCGTTTGCTACTGCTTTCAACACCGCCTCTTCATCGTCAAAAGGAATAAATTCTTGCCCATCAAGCGTTACGGAGTGATGCCCAAACTGCCCGGCCACATTATAAATTAAACAAACAAACAAGCAAACAAATTGTTATTATTATTTTATAATTGGGGTGATTCAAAACTTGGGTGTGGTTGTGCGCACCTTTGCTGGATCGCAGGGGTGTTTATGACCTTCGTAAGGGTAGCTCGCATTTGTGGCTAGACCTCCATTCTCAGCGATGAACGTGTATGCCTCATGCTCAAACCCTCCAGCGCAAGCATTGTTTCTTCCAGCACTGTCACAATCAAGAAGTTGTTGTTCAGACAATGTTACCAGTTGACCGGTTCTGATGGCGTTTATTGTTTCCACTGCAGCAACAGCAGCAAACGCCCAACAACTTCCTGCAAATCAAAACCATACCTTTAGTCACTCCTGAAAGTTCACTTTCTAAATGACAAATTCAATCAAAAGGAATTACTATATATATATACATACCGCATTGCCCTTGGTTCTTCACGGGGGTAACCATATTTTTCTGCCTCCAATCAATCGATTTGGGGAGATCAGTTTGATTTTCATAAGTGAACCCCCAAGCCTCATCCTTGAGCTCTCCTCTGAGTGCCATGTTGTGGCCGGTCCTTGAGTTAGCATACGTGTGAACAAACTCATAGTTAGTCATGGCAGCAAACTCGTTCACCCCCAACTTATATGGCTTGTTCATCTTGTTTGTGTTTTGAACGTGTAGCACGTTGTGCTTGAAAACATTGAACCGTTGAGGGTTTTTTTCGTTCACCTTGTGATGCGCTCTCCACCTGTCGTACATCATTTCAAAGCCCTCTTCGGTTTCAAGTTCTTTCTCATGGTATTCAAAGCTCTCTGCAATACCTAAAATCAAAACCAAAGAAACCAAAAACAAAAAAAACTTGTTGATTTCCATTTCGATCTTAATAATTAAGATAGACACACACTCAAATTAACTAGTTGTTGAGATCAATTGAGGTGACAACATATGTATATATAGGGTGGTTCATGTGGAGTTTTAGATCAAGTCAAGGGTGACATGGATGGTCATGTTGATGTGAATGAGAATGTGGCCATACATGTTATTCGGTTTCTATATAAGGAGAAAAAACAAGTTCACGAACAACATGCATGGCCACATTCTCATTCACATCACCATGACCATCCATACCACCCTTGACTTGATCTAAAATTCCACATGAACCACCCTATATATATATATATGTTGTCACCTCGGTTGATCTCAACAACTAATTAATTTGAGTGTGTATTGATCTTAATTATTAAGATCGAAATGGAAATCAACAAGTTTCTTTTGTTTTTGGTTTCTTTGGTTTTGATTTTAGGAATTGTAGAGAGCTTTAAATACCATGAAAAAGAACTTGAAACCGAAGAGGGCTTTGAAGCAATGTACGACAGGTGGAGAGCGCACCATAAGGTCACCGAAAAAAGCCCTCAGCGGTTGAATGTTTTCAAGCACAACGTGCTACATGTTCACAACACAAACAAGATGAACAAGCCATATAAGTTGGGGGTAAACCAGTTTGCTGCCATGACTAACCATGAGTTTGTTCACACGTACGCAAACTCAAGGGTTGGCCATAATATGGCACTCCGAGGAAATCTCAAGGACTGGGCTTGGGGGTTCACTTATGAAAATCAAACCGATCTCCCGAAATCAATTGATTGGAGGCAGAATAACGCGGTCGCCCCCATGAAGAACCAAGGGCAGTGTGGTATGTATATATAGTAATTCATTTTGAATTTGACATTTAAAAAGGTTACTTTCAAGACTAGTTAAAGGCATGGTTTTGATTTGCAGGAAGTTGTTGGGCGTTTGCCGCTGTGGCTGCAGTAGAAACAATAAATGCCATCAGAACCGGGCAACTAGTAACATTATCTGAACAACAACTTCTTGATTGTGACAGTGCTGGAAGAAACAATGCTTGTGATGGAGGGGTAATGCAAGAGGCATTCACATTCATCACTGAGAATGGAGGTCTAGCCACAGATGCGAGCTACCCTTACGAAGGTCATAAACACCCCTGCGATCCAGCAAAGGTATGCACAAACGCAACCAATTTTTGGATCTCCCATTTATAAAATAATAATAATAATAAATATTGATAATAATAATAATAATAATAATAATAATTATTATTATTATTATTATTATTATTATATTATTATTATTATTATTATTAATTACATTTTCTAATGTGGCTAGTTTGGACATCACTCCGTGACGCTAAATGGGCAAGAAATGATTCCTTCTGACAATGAAGAGGCAGTGTTGAAAGCAGTTGCAAACGGAGCAGTAACAGTTGGCATGGATCCATACGGCGATGATTTCATGTTCTATAAAGAGGGAGTTTTTACGGCACCGGGTGGAACCACGTCCATGCATGCTCTAACCATCGTAGGATACGATGAGACCCCCGAGGGACTGCCATACTGGATCGTCAGAAACTCGTGGGGAGAAGGATGGGGAGAAAAGGGATACGTGCGCATGCAACGAGGACCAGGAGCTCCACAACCAAAGGGAACTTGTGTAATGTATGGCCACCCTGCTATGCCTAGAAAGAACGCCGATAGCCCTAACCATGAAGTCTAGATCCATCGACTCAAAATTCACCAACGCGCACTTATGTATTCAGAATAAGTTTGCCGATATATACGCTACAAGATGTTCAATAACCTACCCATGTTAACGTAATATATATGGAGGAATTGAAATCAACAATATGAGGGCTTAGATACTCTTTTCTGTTTTTATTTTTCATATGGTCATATATTTCTTGTAACCATACAAGATGGAAAATATATATTCTGCTATTCAACTTTAATGTATTTAATTGTGTGGGAATGTTGGTGATCAAGCTGTATTATGTAATAACCACGCACAAAAACACTCGTATAGATCAAGAACCTTTATCGACTACCACTACGTGCTACGTGAACGGAAGTTTTACAAAATTCTCCTACAAAGTAGTAACACAACCATTGAGTCAATGTTTTTTAAACCGGACCGGAACGGATCGGTTAGGATCGAAACGGATTTGAAAACTGAATAACAACGTATATATAAAAAATCAATATTTATTTTTTATTCATGTGAAGTTAAAAAACAAAATATGAAAAGATTTTATCTTTAGAGAGGATTTACACTTTTAACACAATATTAACACTTTATTAACTGAAATATATGCCATAAATTATTAAATTTAATCAAAAACTGGGATTTTAAAAGGAAAAAAGTTTTTAAAAAATTTGAAATCTGGTCCGACCACCGGTCGGGTTCTACCATGGTCCAACCGGTAACCAGACAGTTCAATTGAAACTGATCCAAATACACACAAACGAACCAATTCTAAGATTGATTCCCGGTCCACCGGCCGGTTCAGTCCTGTTCGGTTCTAGAAAACTGCCAAGGACTTATGTCCCACTACTAGTTTACTTGACATATTCAAAACCTATAAAATAAGCATGATTAACTAAACCTAATTGTAGACCCAGATGACCCATTCAATCCATGACCTATAACCGGTAAACAAACTTATTAACCCAACAATTACCCTCTTAATCTAATTGTTCACATCACTTGTTCCCTTTTCTTCAAGGCCCATGCAAACCGAAAGATTAAAACACTTTTGTTGTCTTTTCTTCAAACGAAAACGATAACGTCTTTTATTGTCTCCCTTCTCGTCATGTCTTGGCTTTTTTTTCTGTCAATCACATAGCCCCGCATGAGCACCACTAACAATAACGTCAGGACAATCTCCGGTCACCCACGTCATCTTAAACAGTACTTACCCACGACAAAGACTGACATGTAGAACCACCACTTAGTATCTATATTCTATTGTTACTAGTCTCCTACTTGTGACCAAACCACTGCGACAAGACTGGTTGATAACCTGATATGTGTGTGGCAATACCCCTTGGATGAAATCAAATTAGTGTTGGAGTAATCAATTGGATCAAACCGAAAATATATGTAAAGATATATATTTGAAGTAACATATTTCGACTCTTTTTTTCTTACTAAACTCGACAAATAAAATTAAATACATAACCATGTATTTATACTAGACATAAACTAATCTTAACACAACTTAAAAATTATTACATAACTAAATAATACAATAAATAAAAAAACTCACTCCTAGTCTTATACAAACTCAATTAAATAACCTAATAATTATCTACTTATGACAAACCAAATGATTACTAATTAATTAAACAATACTTTTCGTTTAATTCCCTAACCTTTTACTTTATACTTTATACTTTGTCCAGATTAAGCACATCAATTGTTAACATATCAAGATTACATCCATCAATTAGTAGCCAAAACTTGTTGTTGTCGAACCCATGTAACAATATTAATCTATATTTTTAGTTTGAAGCAATATTTATATATTTTTAATTTAAATTTATTAAAAAGTAGAAATATTCACTCTTTTTTAGTTTTGTTAATTTGTTTATATTTTTTTTTGTTAAATGATTAAAATGTAAAGTTTTTCTACATTATGGTTTTTCTTTACTTGTAGGTCTTTTTAATTTTTAAATTGATTGTAATGTTATCCGGTGTTTAAATCGAAATTATGGATGCACGTGCTTTTTTGTTAGTCGTTCAAAAATGAATTGAAAAAGGAATTCAAAACATGATATTATTATTTAGTAAATTAAAAACTCGTGTATTACACCAGTCGAAAGACATTAAATTAAATAGCTAGTATTAAATTTTAATTATAAAATATTCATTATCTTGATAGTAATAAAAGCTTATAGAATTATGACGAAAAACCAATTATTTTTTAAAAGAATTTTTCTAAAACTAAATTTAATGAATCTATTAAAATAAGAATAAAATAAAAGGAATTACTTGAATATTTTCGCCTACAATAATATGACAAAAAATAACATCTACTCTAACAAATCGAAATAACTACCATTCACATGGACATTATTTAGCATGTCCATGTCATCTACACCTAGTTTGCACTAGGATTGTCTATATGTTATCACCATGATAAATTTACAATTTTAGTAAAGATATTGACTTCAAAGAGGTTCACTTAATAACTCTTATTTAATACTATAATAATCAAGATAATTTCTTCCTAAAAATAAATAGCACTTTATTAAAAATACTTTAAAAAGACTTAATTTTGTTAAAATATAATTTACTTTGTAGCTAATCATTTTTAAAACTAAAATATTTTAAAAAGATATATAAAAAAGTTTATGTATATTTATCAATAATATTTTTTTTCTTTTTATTCTACTGTTTATAGGTTAAATATGTATGTTATATATATATTAATTTTATTGACATATTATCTATAATATATATTAGATTTTACATATATATAAACTATAATATAATATTTTATTTTAACTCTTGTAACACATGGGTATCTAATCTAATTTGATTCAATAAGCATAACATATATTAGCTCTTTGAATATATAAATATATGATTGAAACTCTTCTTTATTGGACCATTCTTTTTATAAAATAAATTTTCAGTATATAGAATATTTCTACTAAAATAAAAGATTAAAAAATTGATACGTGTCATCATGTGGTGTCTCTTCAATTTTATTTTCCCGCTCAAACTCATTACCTATTTTAGACAAATATTTAATACATTTGTTACCTTTTTACTCCATTTTAGATAACTAAATTAAAATTTTATTTAATCAACTCTAATATTTTAGGCAACTAAACTAATAATTTGTTTCAGTACTATTTATCTACATATTTTTATATTCAAAGTTTTATTTATCATCAATTTAATTGTTGAATCATATATATTTTACATGAAAACAATTTTATAGGTAGAAAGATCATTGAATTACAACATATTTGTTGTTGTATCATTGTATCAAAAGGTATTCAAATAGTTTATTTCGTTTTATTCCATCTTAAAACATTTGTTTTTAATATATTATCAATTGAAATGATTTTACTCGACGAGTATGTATATTTAAAACTTAAGTTACTTTAATATCATCACAAATTATATTATTTGAAATGTAACATTTAAACTAAAAATTCAATTCGTTTTTTCATACCCACTAAATTTATATATTAAAACAAACATTTTAATTTTTTTGATTTCAAGGAAACAGATGCTAACCAATGTGTTGAACAAATGTTTTTTTTGGTTTGAAAGGTTATTATGGAGAAAATTGTTTGATTATTAAAAAGCCAACACTATATATTACACCATCACTTTATAAAAATGCAACGATTTGTCTTGTATCATGTATGGGTTTAATTTTTATTTTTTTTCGATTCATTTGGATTGTGTTCTGTCTGATTATGAGTATATAGGTTTGTTAAAAGTCTAGTCATCTATTAAAAAATTTATAATATTAAATAAAATTTATAGTAGTGTTTAAGGACACCTAAATATACTACACTAACTTTTTTGGTTTTTGTTTGTTTTATAGTTGTTGAATATTAATATCAAAATTTTTAATTTATCCTAATTTTATATGTAATAATTGATTTTACAAATATATACAAATTTATGGTACAAACTTATTAATTATTCAACCCGTTTAATACACGTGTTTCTAAAGCTAGCTAAAAAATATAAAACTGAACACATTATATAATAATAAATAAAAGTTGAATTCAAAAATATATACATATAATTTCAAACTAATTATTAATTTAGTAATAAAATGATAATTTTATCTAGTTGCCTTTTATAGGGTAAAACGTATTGAATTATAAATTTAATTGTCTAAATTAGGTAAAGTGTCTTTAACGGAAAAACCAAACCGAGAAAAAACCTGAAAATCACACCGTATTTCACTTATTAGGGATACAAAATCTAACCTAATAATTCTTTACATGTGATGCCACATATCATTTCCACAAGTCATCATCTCACCTTAGTTTTCCCGCCCATACAATTTATTTCATTTTAAAAAGTCAAATAATAAATTTCTGAATTTTTCTCTTGCTCTTTCTATATTATAAATCCAAGTCCTTTTTTATTCAAAATATTTTAAAAACATTTGTTCTTTAAATAAAAATTAAGTATTTTGATTAAAAAATATATTCTTTCAAAATCAAAATTGTCTAAAACTATGAATTTTTCTAAAATAACGAAACTTTTTTAAATTATGAATATTTTAAAATAAATCTTTTTAAAAAATAAATGTTTTATATAAAAATATTTTACAAAACAAACTTGGAGTTTTTAAACAATGAGATATTGACTAAAAAACGGGTTGTTTTCAAAGCAATAATTTTTTGAAATGAAAGTTTTTAAAATAATGTATTTTACAGCTAATCAAATTACTTTTATTGTTTTATAATTCCCAACTCTTCATTAATAAATATTTAGTATTTTTTTATTTAGATCGTGTAATACATGGGGTTAATACACGTGGTTCTAGCCAGATATTATTTATATAAAAGAAATTATAATAACATATAACAGAAATCAAACTATAATAGTAGTTAAACAAAAGAATATGGATTATATTTTGCTGAGTGCTCATAATAAAGTGAAAGATTGTATAACTCGCTTTATTCATCTTACGATGTTGGTAAGATCTTTTAAAATTCCTCGTTTAAGTACAAGGTGAGATTTAAGTTTTTTTCAGAGTGAATTATTTAAAAATATCTTTATATGACATGATTTTTATTTTTATTTTTCTTTAAAGTTAAAAATAGTAAATGATATTATTTCGTTGATATTGCGAGGGTAAGTAGATTTAAGAGTCATGCAGTGTGTGTGAATGGTATTGTATAGTTGTGTGTGTTGAAGTGTATAATATTAGATAAATTTGTCTATTTGTATTTTCTGCTCAAAACTTGTTCGTATAATACATGAGACTATAACCTAGTAAAAATAAAGATTGTTAATAAAAAGAAATATTTAAAATGCTCAAAACTTATCCGTATAATACACGGGACTATAACCTAATAAAGATAAAGATTGTTAATAAAACGAAATACTTAAAACATTATAAATACATTTAAAATGATTTAAAACCATCTTCATCGATTCATTATGCTTTAGTCAATCGCTACATACAATGATCATATAAGTTTGATTATCCACTTATTCTAGAGTTCATCTTTAACCAGTGATGATTCCTTAAGGTCCGCATTAGAGTTCTTAACAGGATAAGAAGCTTCCATGGCTATACCGCAGAGCCCCTTTTTATCAGCAACTCCACGTTGCATTCTTATGTATCCATTCTCACCCCATTTAGCTCCCCATGAGTTCTTCACTATCCAATACTTGATCCCGTTGTCACTCGTATCGTAACCCACAACCGCTACACCATGATTCAACTCCGTTCCACACTTTCCAGTAAAAACTCCCTGCAAATTTTCGTATATTAATACGCCAATCATGTTTTCTTAATGTTCATTTAAGCTTCTTAAGTTTTGGCAGAGGCGGAACCAAGAATTTACCTATGTTTTGTATATTAAAGTTGAGCTTCTTGAAAGAAAAGCATGATTTGACCCTTAGTTGTAGTCAGTAGAGAAAATTAAGAAATTTTGATTCCGCTACTGATTTGTTGTTTTTTTATTTTTATAAGTTAATATTGAGTTACCTGTGAATAAAACTGGAAATCAGCACCTCCAGCATCAATGGCAACAGATACAGGCTGGTTTGCAACTGCTTTCATCAAAGCATCTTCATCGTTTAGAGGCACATCTTCATGTCCATCGATTGCTACAATTTGATCATCATCCTTCAACTAAAAGAAAAGAAGAGACGCGAAAGAATTCAAAGCAAATTGAAACAATATTGATGAATGATATTTTTTGTGTATTGATTATTGAATAACTAAAAACAAGGTCTCATATATTATTATGAAAAGGATATGATAAAGCTAACAAACCAATGATAAACTAAACAAACTTATAGATAAATGATAAATGAAATAATTATTATTATAATAGATGATAAGCTCTGCTAAATAGATGAATTATACAAGTTTTGTACCTTTTTAGTATTGCAACTTCCATCTGCAGCTGTGTAAGGATAGTTGTCCTCTGAAGTTAGGCCTCCATTTTTCTTTATGAAATCGAATGCAAGATCCATTAGTCCTCCATTACATCCATGGTTTTGACTATTATCACAATCAACAAGTTCTTGTTCTGATAATGATACTAGTTTCTTGGTTTTAATTTGGTTTATTCCTTCGACTGCCACCACTGTTGAAAACGCCCAACAACTTCCTGTAACAGCCATAAGGGAAGTTCAAGATAAGCTACATCAAATGGGTCAAAAACTGTTGGGTTGGGTTAGCAATCAAACACTTCTTTAAATTTCATAATTAATCAATGTGTTAGATATGATTATATTTTTTGTTATGATGTGAGGACTTATGACTAGTAAAATAACCCTCTCACCCAATGGGATACCGTAACAAGCAATTTTGCTAGGCAAATGGTCTTCAAGTGGATTAAAGGCAAAAAGAAATCCTAGAAGTTGGATTTGAATTTGAGACTACACTCAAAAGCTTACGGCTGCTTCACCTACTTGAAAGTTATTACAAAATCAGAATATTACGGTGACAATCTAATTATAATTTTTCTTAAGAACATCGTTTAGAAGTAGTGTTTTCCGACTCAAATCGAACTGGGATTCAAAGCGGTCACCAGACTAATCTACCCCAATTCGTTTTGGAGCCAAAGAGCTGGTCAGACCAGATCATCTAATATTTTTTATTTTTAGTTTTTTAATATTTTTTAATTTATTGATTTTAATGAGTGGGTCGGTTGATGTATTGAAGTATTAGACAAAAGATTATTGTTGTGTTTTATATATAACTATATAATACACATATAAAATATATATATTATATTATGTTATATATAGCTATATATAATATACATATACATATATATATATATATATATATATATATATATTATTACGTCATCCATTTCTTAAATCTGATCTGATCAGTTGACCAGTAAGTTGACGATTCACCATTTCATTTGGTTCTGAAAATATTGCTTAGAAGGATTGATGTGTTTTCTAAGACATTTAGGATGACTTTCTACCCATTCGATCAAGTCAAGCGATTTGACCCATAGTGTTTTAGTTATATCTTTAGCTTCATCAAAATGACCCATTGGATAACAACATAACCTAAAACGGCCCATTTGTATAGAATAGGGTCAAGATCATCACCATACTAAAAGATGAAAAGAACAGGCAAAATTAACCCGTTGCCCAACCTTGTCGTCCTCCGGCTGCAACGAGCCTATTCAGAGTTTTTGTTCTAGTATGCTATTTTCAAAGCAAAATAGTTTCCGGGTATGCATTTAAACATGTAACATAACTCAAAATTAAAAAAATGTTACCACATCGCCCTTGATTCTTGACTGGGGTGACCGCGCTTTTCTTTCTCCAGTCTATAGAAGCAGGGATATTATCGTTATTAGCATACATGAAACTCTTGTTTCCAATACGCTCTCCTTGGAGCATCCGATGATGGCTAATCTTTGAGCCCGCATAGACACTCCTAAACTCGTGGTTAGTCATGTCAGCAAACTTATTTAGCTTCAGCTTATATGGCTTGTTCATCTTGTTTGTATTGTGAACATTTTGTAGGTTGGACTTGAACACATTGAACCGCCTATGTTTCTCATGGTGGTTTATCTCCGCCACGCAATGGTGGCTCCTCCACCTCTCGTACAACTCCCACAAGCTCTCCTCCGTCTCAAGCTCTTTCTCATGGAAATCAAAGCTTTGCACAACACCTAAAACCAAATTCGTAGTAAATAAAACTACAATTAACTTGTAAATTTTCATTTCTTGCTGCTTTTCTAGGATTTTGACTAGAAAATTGTAATGTTGGTGATAGATTTAACTTATGGGCATGAAACGCACTATATAATGACTAATGATGATGTGATTGTTGGCATGCAATGCATGTTGTTTGGTTATAGATTGGGTTAAAGGTGAGGTTTTTCTGGGTTATTTTGTAATGGTTTTCGGTTCACGCTATGTAGGCAATCAAAGGGGTCGAAAGTTCCCTATTAAATCACTTTTGCACTTGCTTAAAGCCATTTTATTAGTTGGTTTGTTTACCCAAAATTAGAAAAACATTTTTTTGTAAAGTGTATCATACATCACTTCCGAATTACAATTATTTAATGTATACTAGGCTAAAGCTCATATCTTATATGGGTGGAATAAATAGAAAATATTAAAAACATTAGTTTTATGAATATCTTATTTTCTAAATGTAATTAGCTATTGGTGAAAAACAATATAATGAATATATAAAAATTGTAACAAATGAAATTAAAAATTATTACTCTATATTTAAAGATAAAATATGTTTGAAATCATATAATTTAGTATGTATTAATAAATTATTAAAATAAAAATATTTATATTTTAGATATTTGATAGTTTAATTTACTTATTTAAAATAATTATCATTTAATATGAAAGAGACAAGAAATATAAATATAGATATATTTGTTTTAACATATTTTAGTAAAAAAAGAAATTCAAATTGATTGTTTTTATAATTTTCATATTTATTATGAGAGATATGCGGAAAACTAATTTTTTTGATATGCTCGAATGATGACACGTGTTCTGTGATATGCTAGAATGATTACACATGTCTCAAAAAACTTCTTTTATAATATGTTATATGACACGTGTCTCAAAAAACCTTCTTTTATTATATGTTATTATAGATTATAGATATAGATTTTTAATATTTTCTTGGGCATCAAAGGATTTCGGTTGCAAAATGGATACCCATAACTTCTTTTTGGAGTTTTTTTTCCTAACAATGTGTAGTTGACAATTTTATTTATCAAAATGATGTAGTTGGTAAAATATTTACCAAAATAGTATAGTTTTGAATTTTTTTTGTTTATCACTCTTATTATTATTGGCTACTTATTAAATGTTATTTAATACTTATAGGATAATATCTTTAAATTTGAAAAACTATTTTTTTGTTTAAATTAATTTTTTTTAGTCTTCCTGAAGTTCTTTTTGAGTTTTTTCTAAAACTCTAAGAACTTTTTCTAAAATGTTAGATTATAGTATTAATTTAGAAATGTTAGATTATGTGCAAAGTATAATATCTATAAGAAGGTTTTTTAAATTGTTACACGAATGAAAAAAAAAATTCTGGAAAAAGAGTATGATAGAAACGATAAAAAGCAAACGAAACTTAAATAAAATTATATTACATCTCTGGTTAAAATGTTGCATGAAATAGAATACATTTTTATATTAATACAATAATCTAACATTTGGATTATTTTCTTGTAGTTTTAGAAAAAAACTTAAATAAATTTCTGGAAAACTATTAAAAAAAGTTCAATTTAAATAGAAAATAATTTTTAAAATCTAAGACATTATCCTATAAGTATAATGTAACATTTAAATAAGTAGCAAATAATATAAAAGTGAGAAACAAAATTTTTCTTTAAACCACAATATTTTGAAAAATATTTTATCAACTACACCATTTTGATAAATAAAATTTTCAACTACACCACTCCTTATTTTTGTCACCGTAGTTTCAGTCGCAAAACTATATTTGCAACCGGAGAAGTGCAAATGCTATTTTTCTTGTATCGTGGTACCAAAGAAACCATATATTCCAAATTTTTGACACATTCAAATTCTAATATAGTTTTTTGAACTTTCAATTTTTAACAGCTTTTAAATTCCCTTGAAAAAAAATTATAAACCCAATATCACCTTAGTTTTTTAAGAAAGCTAGGGTTGTCTTTCGTGGCGGAACCAGGAATTATTTTCTACGGGTTTATTACTTTTTTGTTATTAGATTTATAGCAAAATAACATGAAATTTGACAGGTAGTCCGACCGACTCGGGTCGGGTTGAAATAAACATAATTAAATTGCAATTAATTGTTAACAAAAGTACAATGTCAAAAGAAATTATTGAAAAATTATATTTTATAATTGTTTCCTATGTGTCATCGTATTTTGAAACCGTGCCATCACATCTGAGGGCGGCTAAACGACTTAAGGCCTAAAAAAATAACATTTTTTTAAAATTAATTATTATAAATTATCTAGACTTGTGACAATGATAATAAACCAAAATTACCAACAAAGGCATTGAGTTTTCCAAAATATCACAAATGACCAAGTGCACATCTTAGTTGACAAATATCCTAGGAGATTAGTTCAAATAACAAGCATATTATCTATATTATATATAAAACATACGGTATTAGTTCAAATAACAAGCATATTATCTATATTATATATAAACATATGAGAGTAGTATTTTAAGATATCGTAAAATTAAGAACATTTACGTTATTCAATGCATAAAATATAACCATTTTTAAGGGTAAAATAGTATTTATAACATTATTTACATATTACCACTTACAATTAGTTACATAATAACCTTACATTTACAGACACTTACATAAAATTTTACATTATCTAGCCATAAACAAAAAAAAAAAAAAAAAAAAAAAAAAAAAAAAAAAACTTAATTTGTTTAAGAGTTCAACTATATTTTTTAAACTATCACCTTTAAAAACATTTTAATACTACAATTGTAACGTGTATTTTTTAAACGTTTTGGTGTAAACTTTTTGCTGAACTGAGCTGTATTTTGTGACGTATAATAAGCTAATGCGTAAATGTACCAGTAATCATGCAGAACCTATTTATTTGGTGCTTTAAATTTTAACTTAGAAAAAACATAATAGACTTTCAAAAAAATACTACAAAAATAACAAAATATTAAAAACACGTGTCGGATGTAAAATGTCGTCCGTCATATTGCGCTGGCACCCTTCTAGTAACTAAAAAACAAAATGAGTATCATTAGTAGGAATTAGAAATCTAAGGTGCAAGTATATCACGAGTCCTACGTGTTCATCAAACTCAACTATGGATGCCATAATCTAGGTCCCAAAAGCATCATAGATTTATTTTTTTCAACCATAAAATACAAATAATCATATCATTTTTTTCTAATTAGTTATGCTAGAATTAATTGGTGTATTGAAATCACCTTGCAAAAGGAACCTCCTTCAACCTCCTTCCTAAAACCAAAAGTAGATGGCTTTATCATCCAACTAGCAGGGCAAGTTGGTAAAATTGCTAGTACAAGTTGAAGATGCTTTGCACACAAAAGTAACAAGCAATTAATTCACAAGACAGTATAAAGAATCAAATAAAACTAATAGTAGAGCTAATCAGATATGTAAGCAACATGATGAGCATGATAAACTTATTTTTACTTAACATAAACATCAAAAGAGATTAGCGATGGTACTAGAAACACAAATGGGGAAGCATAAACTAGTGTTATCATGAATCATCTTCAACCTCCTTCCTAAAACGCAATGAAATCACTTTGCAAAAGGAACCTTTGATTTCTTCCAGTAGTCGACAAAGGCAGATTCTAGTTTAAATGAAGGTTAGCGGAGATGTGGGGGATGATTAAGGGAAAAAGAGATTAAGGGTAGAATAGTAATTTAGCTTTAAAAAAAATATGTGAAAAAAAACAAACTGCTGGAGTCGAACTCACAACCTAAATCAAATTGATACTTACGAGCAACTATGGATAGACACCAGACCAAGTTACATCCTTGAACATGTTATAGAATTTTTAATATTAAAAGGGTCACTTCCTAATAAAACTATAGGTTCACTAGAATTTTCGGTATTACAGAGTTCACTACTGGTTTAAAAATCAATGGGGTCACTTGACCCCGTTCCCCGAAGGGTAGTTCCGCCTCTGGTTGTGCTAATACTTTAATCAAATAAAATAACAAAATCAAGTAATTGTATTTGGATAAAAAAGAAGTTTAGGAAAAGGATATTAAATTTAAAAGAAAAGGCTGAGGAAAAATCAAAAGAAAATGAAGTAGAGAAAAAAAAAATTTGAAATAAAAACCTTAAGTAGTTTGAAAGTCAATTAGTTGTATTCAGCTGAAAAAAATTAAGAAAAAATAAATAAATAAGAAGAAAATACTAAGGAAAAATATTTTTTAAAAAAACAAATGAAAAAAAAGAAAACAAAGAAAAAAACACAACAAGAAGACAATCGAACCACTGGGGAGAGGGGTTGGATTAGTGTCGAACACGTGTGTTTTTCAAGAAGCGCCTGCGTTTACCACTTCTTCTCTGGCCACTTTTGTTTTAACAATCGATGCCCACAATACTTAAGCAATCAAAAACATTAAAAACAAATGGTTGAATTCCAGCATCCAAGAGTTGTACACTAATTTTCATGAACGTACCTATGTGAAAAATGTAGAAAAACAAAATTTATTAAAAAAATCTAATAACTAAAAGACAAATCTTAAGTTTAGCATTTCAAATTTAGCTTGTTTTATTTTAAGCAAATAAAATATTCAAAAGTTAGTAATTGTATTTGGATCAGGCATGGCTCTTCTCTAGAAAGAGCATGACGCTTAACACTCAGCCAACAATCAATTCTATTTTAACAATCCATGCCCACAATTCTTAAAGAAATAAATAAATAAATAAAACTAAATTTCGGCATACGAGGGTTGGACATGAACCTTCATGGCCGGATTATACCTTTGTGAACATTGCACAAAAAAGTTATTAAAAACCAGTAAAACAAAAGACAAAACTCAACTTTAACATTTTAAACTTTTATTTTGTTAAATGTATTAATCAAATATATACATATATTAAAAGTTAACAAAATGTATTTGGATACAATAAGTTTAAGAAAAAATAAATAAATCAAAAGAAAAGAATGAGGAAAAAATTCAAAAGAAATGTTAGAGAAAAAAAACAAAAGCACTTAAATGGTTTGAAAATTAACCAAATGTATTCTGCAAATTGAAATTTAAGAAGAAAAAACAAATCTAGGAGAAAAGATTATAGAAAAAACACAAAAAATGTGAAAAAGAAAATTAAAAAAAAACAAAAAAAAAAACAAAAAATGTAAGAGAGTCAAACCACTGGGTCGAGGAATTTGGACTAGTTTCAAACACAAATCTCTTCAAGAAGAGCATGGCACTTACCGCTCGCCCATAATATTTCAACAGAACCTAATTTGTAATATATTAAAATAAAAAGAGAATGGCACTTACGAAGCTTCATGAATTGTATCTTTTTGAATAGTACACTTATATGTGTGCATATAAAAAAGTTAATTATAATAATAAAATAAACATAGGCAAAACTCAAATTTAACGTTTCAGACTTTAGTTTGTTAAATACTCTAATTAAAGTTACATATATCAACAACATATACATAAATTAAACTATATAATTAACTAAATATGAATGGTCATGTTAAGGTCTTGTAAAGTATTAATGGACATGATAGCTCGTAGCCTTCTATAATGACTTTGATTATGACTTTGATTGGTCTTATTATTTTATAGTTGATTGTAAAGAGTTGAAATGTGTTGTATCTAGTCATATTAGGTCTTAAAGGGGATCATGATGGACTTTATTAATTCATATTTTATCATGGGTGATATTAAAGGAGAGTTTTAATTTATGCATTTTATTGCTTCAACCTACTTTTATTAGAAGGTATTATTTAGAAGTCTGGCTCCGTTTTTCTGACGTAGGGAAGGGATTAACCTTTTTTGGGACTTAAAGAACTATATGGAGTGTAGTGAGTCGGACTAGATCATAATAGACAATTATATCTCACATGTCTTAACGTACAAACTTAGGATTTAAACTTCATTAGGCCATACTATTCTTAAAAGGTAATGTCGGTTGTAGTGAGTCATACTAGGTCATAATAGGTATAGTAATTAATCATACATGTTAAGATAGATAGTATTGGACCATAATAGTAATAATAGCACTTAAATGACCATGATGAGCCTTATTATGTCATATTGAGTCTAAACGGTTATATCGGCTTATAGCGAGTCGTACTAAAAATGGACACTAATAGATCATGCATGTCTTGATAGAGCGTATTAAGCCTTAATAGTCATAATAGCTCTTAATGGATGACGATTGACAAGCTTTATATTTAATACCGTGCCTTAAGAGGTTCTATCAATTTTTAGTGAGTCATATTAAATCAAAATAGATAATAACATATCATAAATGTCTCAATGGAGAATATTAGGCATGAATAATTATGATAGCTCTTAATGAACCTTGATAGATTTATTTTATCATAACGAACCACAATGAGCTTTAAGTGTTCGTCTTAGGTTTTAAAGGATTACATCAAATGTTGTTAGACTTGAGCGGACCGGCCAGTCGCACCGTTCGTACCGGGATCCGGTTGGGCCACCGGTCCGATCCATCCCAATTCGTTTTTTTCTCCAAGAACCGGTCGGTTAGAACCGGTTCGGCGGTTGACCGAGAACCGGGTCGGAACGGATTTTCAATTTTTTTATTTTTTTATTTTAATGGGTTTAACAGGTAAGTCGGATGATGAATTACAGTGTTGGATATATAATTATTGTTGAGTTTTATATATAACTATAAAATATACATATAAAATACTTATATGGAATTATTATCTAACTATGTATATAATTATGATGTCATCCGGTTCTTAAATCCGGTCCGACTAGTCGACCCGTAAGATAAGATCCTGTTCTATGATCATTGGTTATATCGTGTTATGATGAGTCCTACGTGTCTCAGTAAGTCATATTGGTCCAAATCAATATCATTATAGTTAATCTTAACAAACAACCATTGAGTAATATTGAATCTAATTGGCTGATGTTGGCCTTAAATTGCCAGCGCACTGGCCACAGTTGATTCTAACTTACCTGCATTAACTATTATTTATCCTAACACCATAAATAATCCTAATTAATCATCATTGATTAATAACGACCCTAGTTCATTATAAATAACCAACACCTACCATAATCATCCATTGTTTTTTTTTTCATTTAACTACAATTTATGTATATTCTTTCATCAAGCTTTCATTTAATTATTTGTATTGTAAGTGTACAATATTAAACTTTGAGAATTTTATTGTTTATAATTTAAGTATCACATTGCAATATTTTTTTATTATAGACATAATGTTCTCTATTTCAGAAAATGTTGATATAACGATATATCATAACTAGTTAATGACACGTCCAAATTATATGATGGCAATCAAACTTAGGATTAAATTCTTTACTGAATCGCCGTTTTCCTTCATGAAGTTTAATCACTTTTATCATTTTCATTAAAAAAAGATTTCTTTTTTTATTTATTTATTTTTATTTTTGCATCTGGCTCTCCCAAGGTTTTTAAAAATTATCATTTTCATCCAAAAAATTAACTTCGTTAATTTAAAATATTAAACATGTACATTGATAAAATTACCCTTTAAACTACTAACAAAATCTCTCAATTACATAACCATAATCGAGTGGAACTAAGTCACGATATAAGGGAGATGACGAGTTGAGGCGATGGTCTCTATTATACAATCCCTTTGCAATGGGTTCTCGCCCGCCACAAAAAATGAGGTCCATCCTCCCCCACCGATGAAATCGACAATCTCATGATTCAGCCATGATAAAAGTTCGATGATGAAAAGATCAAATTTCTGATATAGGTTTCGTGAATGAAACAAAAACACATGAATAAAATTTTAACAATAATACATGAATATAATTTAGGATTTTTGATTTTGTCTTTATGTGCAAAATTACATAATTCCCCCTTAAAATAATAGATGATTTAACATTTTAAATTAACTTTTAAATGAAAAGGACATTTTTTTAAACTATGGGAAGCCGGATGAAAAAAAACCGTAAAAATAACAAATATCACCAACCATAGGAAGGAAAACAATAATTCATTATAAATTCTATTTTATTAAAATTTGTGGGATCCACAAATTTCAATGAGATTCCCCAACAACCTTAAAAAATGCTTATTTCAAAATTCACAAACGAGTATTGCTAATGAGCATTTCCGGAAGGACATATCTATATTAATGTGCATCATACAGTAATATAATATCATGGTTAGTGGGCTTCATAAAAATCCATCACCGTATAAAATAATAATAGTTTGCAAAAATATTCAAGACAATCACGTGAAATCCTCGCAGACATAGATAAATAATCGTCATATATGTCAGGTGAATTATTTGTTGCGACTTGACGTATTGCTAAAGTGCATTTTTGTATTGGTGTGAAGCTTTCTTTCCACCTCCCATCAAACCCTTCTTTGAAACCATGGAAAGTTATTGCGTATATTTTCAACAATGCATAGAAATAAACCTCGAGACAACCATAACCTATTTCTAATAATCTCGCCTTTGTATCTAAGGTTCTCCGTAAAATAATCGTTCATAAGAACATTATTAGCTCCAACACGATCACGTTACAACTTTTTTCTCAAACCTTTAGCCTCGTCAACGTGTTCAACAAGAAGACTAAAAAATTCTAACCCGTCGGACTGCGAACTATCCAAAGGTGATGAAGATGAAATAAAACAAATTTCACTGGATATTTTTGTAAAATTGGAAATGAGTAGAAGAGATGTTTATAAATTATGTATAAAACTTTTGGTAATCAGTTACTATTTATAGTGTTTGGGAAAAAAAATTAAAATTTAAAACTAGCCCGGGGGGGTAGCCAACGGCTACATTGCAACGGTCATAAGGTCGGAGGCAGTATCGCCGCGCGACGCACACCCACTTAGAATATATGTCATAAACTTGAGTATTTTATCATCTATATTTCAAGTATAGCATTGCATTATTTTTTATTATAAAAATACCGTTATAAATTTAAAAACACTGATTAAAATCATACATTTAAACTACTTATAATGACACATTCAAATTATCTAAACAATTACAAGATTATATTTAACGGAATTATTGGAATCCGTCGTAAATCCACTGGAAATCCATCGGTAAATTTTCTAACAAAATTAATTTTTTTCTATTTTTAGGTTTACATGGGTTCCATCACAAATCTATCGCTAAATTATCAGACGAAATTTTAAATTACTTTTATTTTGGATTTTGGGATCCAATGGAAATTGTCGACGGACTTTCCCGTCAGTAGTACCTAATTTTTTAAGTAATGTTCTAAGTTGAGTGAACATCACTACTTGAAACCGGTGTGAATACTAGTATTTGTTAATGAAGTGTATAAAATTAAAGAAAGATGCACAAAAAAAAATGTTTGTTTGTTTATGCGACTCGTATTAAATGATATCATTACTATAACCCATTCTAAACCATTACATTACCACCAGGGCGGTAGTAGTAAAAGAAGGAAGGGGTAAGTGACCCCAGTAGGTTTTAAAATTTATATACAACATATAATAGAAAAGTTTCTATTGACCCCAATCCTTTTTTACCAATGACCCCATATATGTTTTGAATAAAAAAGAAAGTAAGAATGATAGTTGGTTGGAGTGTTAAAGACATTTTGCCTCTAAACAATTTACGAGAGTTCAAGTCTTGTTCGTTGTGCATTTTGTCTTTTTATAATCTTTGTTAGGCTTAGGTTTTTTTTTTACCCCGCCGTTTTGACTTGTTAATTGTATCTTAGAATTTGATTTTAAAACTCTAAAATTTGTAACCTTAAAATTGAATACATGTGATTGTAAAACTCTAATTCGTGGTGATTTTTTTAATCCATATCCAAGTGTGAAACTTTTTTTTCCTCGGCTTTATGTTGAATAATTAGCACGGTTAGATTTTAAGCATATCATGCAACACAAGAATGTAAAGACTTGTTCATACGTGATTCTTTTCTACAACAAATAAATATTTTCTTTTTCTTCTAGATGTATGGATTTTGCATGATAAAAAGGTACATAAAACTTAAGTGTGTTTGGATCAACTTATTTCAACAACCTATCATTTTAGATTGATATTAGGAATGTCTAGATTAAATTATTTTAATATTTTATCAATTTATTTAAGGGGGAAAAAACTAATAAGAAGAGGTAATGATTTCAGAGCTTAGTTTCACGAATATATGATTTCTAATACATTTTAAGACTTTTCATGAGTATCAAATACATTTAAGACTTTTGTTTTTGTGAATCAAAATACATGACATTGTTATGAATTATAGAAAATAATTTAGGGTTTAGGACTAATTTACTTGAGAGAAGTATGACTAAAAATTAGGTAACCTATATATGGATAATTCAACACAAAAACGACATAAATATGTCATCGATCCGACCCGACCCTAAAATCTTGACTCCAGGTTGTTAGAAATTCAACATCGAAAAATAGTGAACCCATAGAAAAAAAATCCTGGTTTCGTCACTGATTATTTACCACCCATATATTTTGTCACATGTAGGAAAGGTAATGTATGTAACATATTAAAAGTTTAATGTCGGATTATTAAAACAATCTAAAAGAAAAAAACTATGATTCTGTTTGAGCAGGAGTCTTTATTTTGGTCACTAGAAACAAGAAAATAAGGATGATTTGGAATCATAGGTGGTAACATTTTCGATGGTACCTTACGTTGTTATAGAGACAAGATGAATATACGGACAAATATAAAACCTAACTTAAATATCGAAATATTAAGATAGCATATATAGAAACACTATATTCATTCCAAACATAGTAATGTATCGAGTTGTTTAACAACTTGTCTGAGGGTAAATAACCTAATGTGGAATCCTCGGCCGGAAACCAAAACAAAAGACGATCAAAATATATGGAATATCGGTCGAAGATATAAGCTAGGTAAAAATACGAAAATAATCTTAAATACGTTGATGATAATAATTTTGTATTTTTAAACAAGCTTATAAAGAAATGACCACGAGTTAGATAAACACTACGTGTTACGAATAATATAAGTAGTTTGTTTGCTTTTTTCTCATTTCATTGATTTTTTTTTTTCAGAATACCAACGAACTTTCTCTTTTATATCTTATCCGAATAACACTTTCATTTTTCTAGGTAGAGATATCTTTATTATAATTTTAGTTTACGATAACAAATTTCTATCGTATATTAGCAAATTTGCTAAAAATACAAAGTTTTTATAACAAATAGCCTTTACGAGATAAAACTTAAACAATTAAATTTAAGAATTACACAAATTATATACTCTCATTTTCTAATATTCCCACCGACTTTGTTTCTACATAAATACATTTATTTCTAAGTTTATACATAAAGATGCTGCTCGCTTTTAATTGTAGCATGCAGGTTTGATTCCTCCGTCTACGTTTCCTCTTTTTGGGTTCTTTTATTATTATTTTTACATTTAACTTATATTTTTTTTTCACTTTGAATTACCTTTTTTCAGTTACTAAATCGTAATGGATGAGACATAATATTGATTTATATTTATATTTTAGAATCCAAAACAATGACGTCATAATATCATATGTTTATTTTACGTACTTAGTCGCGTTAATGTTATCATCGCAACGCGCTTAATGAATTCGCATGTCAATGGATTTAAAAAAAGTTGTATTTGGTAACATATTCGTAAGACACGTGAGTTTACGTATATGTTTTGTTTTTTAAGACAAAACATCGAAAACGTTGATTGTCCACCATTGATTGTGCCTCGGCGAGTAAGTTTATGTAAAGTTTATTCTTCTTTTATTTAAATAATCAAAAACACTGATTTTTTTCACAATTTAAAACTTTATAACGTGCTGGTTCTTAATACTATTCTATAAGAAAACATAATGCTTAACTTTATTATGGTATGGTAACACAAATAAAATATTTTTTACATTTAATTTACGTATATTTTCAACGGTCTCCATCTTCATGGTACGGGTTTGCATCAACATTCCAACGTTACTTTTTCTACACACTTTTATGTCTCTACTGCAACACGCAGGTTATAAAAACTCTATTATTTTTCAAAACCCAATGTTGAAAGCTTAACAAATTATTTCTCTATTATTTGGTCACGACATGTTACATCTTCCTAACCGTTTAAAATTACAAAACCCAATGACATTTAGCTTTAATTCAATCTAAAACATTTATTAGTGTATAAAGAATTTTATTATTATATTATTAAACGGTTTGAAATATATTTCTATTTTATGTGTTGATATAACAAAATCTAAACCCATAAACTTAAAATGGCTTTAGAAAATTAAACTGTTTTTAACATAAATGTTAGAAAATTAAAATTAGTTTATATATCTTATTTAACATAATCGAAACCTATAAACTCTGATCCAAAATGGTTTTAGTAGGTTAACTGTATTTAATATGCATATTAAGGGAGAGGAGTCGTCTCGGGTTCTTTAGATTTCTCTGGTTGTCACATCAGCGTCACATTAGATTTTTTTAATTTTTCTCAATTCTCTTAGTTTTTCATGTTTTACAGAGAGCCATTCCATTTTTCTCGAGTTTTCCCATTCGACCCACTCATAATCCAGAAAATGAGTGAAATGTTCAGGTGATAACCAGTGAATATTCATTAAGCTGGGAGGTCTTTTTGCATATTGGGTTCAGGGGTGGTGTTCTCACCTGGAGTTGGGTATTCCCCACCCCTCCCCGGCTCCCACTTCATCCCACCTTAGATAATTAAATGTTTACACGAAACATTTTTAAATCAATGCTTAAATCAAGACATTCATTTCGTTAAATAATACTCGGATTTAAAGTTGTACTCTAATCTTTATATAATTCAACTTATACATTTTCACTACACATGTTAATTTCTAATAACTTATTTGCAAGATTGTAATACAATCTCAAATGACATTTAGTTTAAAATTTTCATGACCAAAAATCCTTTATAATAACGTTTTAAGTTTGTAAGGATAATTTTTTTTGTGTTTTGTTGCAATATAAATCCTTTCTTGAATAGTAATAATAGTAGTAATGTTTTTATGTAGTTGTTATGAAGATTTATGGTGTGATTCGGTTAATAAAAAGAATTACAAGAAATGTAAATTAAACATTACATAAATGTAAAAAAATTCAAACCAATGTATTCAATGATTAGCTTCTTCAATTCTACTGCAAGAGACGAATGAACTAAATTGTTAGTATTGGTTGAAGCCTCATATTCGACAACGGTCACTCAAAATGGAATTTGTGTCTCCCTTAAGAAAATCAATCTGTCTATTAGAGTACAATAACCGAAATAGTGCATGCTGCCAGAGATGTCTTATACTTTGTTATTTTATCGTTTGTGGAAGAAAACTAAAAAGTAGTGGTGATGGTGGAACGAGTATATATAGATTATTTCTCTCTAACGTTGGAAGGTTTACAGTAACAAGCAACTCTTGATTTGTTATGCGCTTGATCTCAAATTCATTATATTAAAAAAACAGGACAATTTTTTAATTTTATAACACAAAGAGGAATCAGAAATGCATATTAATTTGTGATGAAGTTAGACAACTAAAACCATCATTTCAATTGATGACATTAGTTGAAACTTCTCAGTATTAATCATATTTAAATATAATTATTTGTGTTAAAGGCAATTGAAAACCATCACTTGTGTCCATGAAAAAAAATCCATTTTCACTTATGATTCCTATATATAAAATAAATACTTGTCACTTTCAACCTTTAAATTAACAGGCAAAAGGCAAGTAAAACATTACATAATTGGCATGAGGGATAAAATGAGATTGAGCATGTTAAAAAGGTGAAGACATAACGAACTAGGGATGTATAATAACTTGTGATACCAACAAAAGCTATCTGCTCACTGGCGATCATCCCTGAGCAACCAACAACAATAACTTAGGACAGAGTAGAACCAGATAATTATAATTAGACAAATTAGATTTTAATAATCCAAACTATTACATATTGACTGATAATAATTCATACTATTAATTGGTCAGCAACACTCCCAATTTTCACATTTGTTATCAACAACAGTCTCGGTAACATAATTTCTAAATTTTTACGTTCGATTTGGATTTATTTTAGTCTCAGTTTTACTTGTATGTTTCTTCATTTCGTTCTAATAATTTTTTCGACTGGAATCGAGTCCAAATCAAACGTAAAAAATTGAAAATATATCATTAGGACTGTTGTTGGTAATAAAAGTGAAAGTTGAGATTATTACCGAACAAATTAATAGTATGAAATATTATTGGCTAATAGGTAATAGTTTGGATCATTAAAATCCAATTCGTCTTATAATTATAAGTTCTTTTAAATAGCAAACTCATACATGATCTACTTTTAGTTATATTTTACAATCCAGATACTACATGATTTCAACCCTTGACTTTTAAAGAAGTAGACACCATTTAACATACCGAGATAACCGGATAACATTTGGGTATATGTCCTTCGGTTAACCGAATAATAAGTCATAACTCATAAGCATCATTGCCAAACATGTTCGGTTGCCATGTTCGGTTCCTATTCTACAACTGGTTGGTCTGTCCAAAGTTTAGATTCCAAAACTGGTAGTATTGCAATGATTGGGACCATAAATAACTAACGAAATCATCGTCTATTAGCAATTTAGCATATGACTTCGTAAAAATCAAATCTTGGTCGGATAATTTTGTCTTGCTTTTGAACCATTAAAAATGAATGATTCGATTCATTTGAATAGAATAAGTGGTTGACTAAATGAGTGATTCGGCAATTAAAAATAATACCATTAGCATTTTGTATCATTAGCATTTAGTGTTATCACTAAACGGTTGATTTGTTTTGATAGTGACACGTGATAAAATAGTGTGAAAAAATGACGTTTGGCAAAACATCATATTTCACAAAATTTTGTTTTTAAAAAAATATGTTTTTTAATGAAAAAATATGTTTTTTAGATAGTAACACACGACAAAACGGATGTAGGAAAACGTCATGTGTCAAAACGTATTTTGATTTATGAGAGAAAATAATATGGTTATTGTCATTTTAATATTTATTTTATCATTTCAGTTTTTGTCATTTGTTTATTGTCATCATCATCATTTTATTATCATTATTATTACTTGTACTATTATTAGTACAAAGTTAGGATCATCTAACAACTTACACATATCTTATAAGAACTGTAAAAACTTCTATCAGCACATAAATTGTTAATGTTTTATATAAATAATAATTAAAACATAGTATTTAACCGTCTCTCTTGAAATTTAAAAAGAAAACGATGAATGAATTTGTAATCTACATATATATAAGTCATATATGTAAGTTATGTTATCTTACACATTTGTAGCTAAACAAAAAAAATAAAAAACATATGCAGACATTAGTTTGATGAGCTTTTATGTTTTTTTGATAGTTTTTAATATATATAAACACACGGAGCTTTGTAAAAAAAAGTATAAAATTTAAAATTTATAAACTATGGTATTAAGATATTTTTGTGCACTCAAATGATGTAACCCTATTATTATAACTTATGTAAAATGTTACTATTATTATGACACGAAAATACGGGTCTACAAGATTTTGTTCATTATATTTATTAACGTGTTATGTGATGGATGCGATAATCTGAATTCATTCTAGCACAACGCAAAATCAATTTAAAACACTTGTTTATTAAAACTTTGGATAAACAAACAACCCTATTTATTTCAATTTAAGCTGACCTGTTCAGTCAACGTGTTGATCCGCCCATTTTACTACGTGTATCCTAATAATCATTTACACTATTTAACACATGACATTCTTACAACCACTCCTCCATTTATTTTCCGGCATAAACAGTATATTCTATTTTAAAAGGTTAAATAATTAATTTTCAATTTTTTCTCTTTCTCTCTTTATATTATAAATCCAAATTTTTTTTTGAATCAATAATTTTTTAAAAGACATTTTTTCATTAAATAAAAACTTAGTATTTTGATTAAAATTTACCTTTTTTTCAAAATCAAAATAGTCTAAAAACTATGAATTTTTTCTAAAACGAAGGAAACTTTTTTAAATTATGAAATATTTGAAATCAATCTTTTAAAAAAATAAAAGTGATATATGAAAACATTTTGATAAAATAAATCCGGGGTTTTTAAACAACAAGATATTAATAAAACAATGAATTTTTTTTCAAAGCAATAATTTTTTAAAACGAAAGTTTTAAAAATAATAAAAATATTTTATTAGCTAATCAAAATACTTACTCATACGTAATTTCAATCATATTTTATATTTAACATTTTACAAATCCTAACTCTTTATTGATAAATATTTAGAATTTTTCTTATTTAACTCATATACCTAGTGATAATAATATACAGGTACAAAGTTAGGATATTCATGTTACTCTTGTTTATATATGCAGTCACAATCCACTAGTTCAAGAGAGTCTATAGCAAAAAATGGAAACAGTTGACAAAGAACTCATGGAAACCAACGACTCGTCTAACGGACCTGAGAGCCATGAGAAGGCAAAGGCGCCACGTGGACTAGTATGGATGGTATTCCAACACGCGGACTGGAACGACATAGTGTTAATGTCACTAGGAACATGTGGGTGCTTTGTTGACGGGTTAAGTGTGTCCATGATGATGTTGGTTTTGAGCCATTTGATGAATGGTTATGCTTCTATATCTTCGTTAACCCTTGAAGATGTGAATCAGGTTAGTTCTTTGTACAAGTCATAATCATGACATGAAAATAACGGGACGTCGTGTAACTAAGTCGTTTATTTGTTTATTTTGCAGTACGCCCTCGCGTTTGTTTATATCGCGATTGTTGTGGGTGCGGGTGCTTTTCTAGGTTAGTTAATGTTCTTCATGTGATAGTACTTTTCACCATGATGGTTTTGAACTATTGATCATGATTTAGAGCATGACACACGGCTTGTTTTGAGTAAATGGGTCGATTTTTGTTATATTTGTGCTATATGAAAATTTTGGTATTATTTGTTTACAAAAGGTTTAGATGAAGAGATTAATCTAAATGTTATTCATGTTTTGAATTTGACCAGAGGGGTTTTGTTGGGGTCGAACCGCAGAGAAACAATCATCTCGAATACTCGCCAAATATTTGAAAGCTATTTTACGCCAACAAGTAGGGTACTTTGACACAACGCTTGAAGCGTCTCGTGTAATTACAAGTATCTCAAGTGACACACTAAATATTCGAGGCGTTTTGAGTGAAAAGGTGATCGAATTATTTCTGGTTTTTTAAAAACGGGTTAAACCTTGTTAGGTCGGGTTGGATTGACCGGTTAGACTTTTTGTTTATGTTTCATATATTTCTTGTAATGCACACAACCTACTAAATCGTTTTATTTTCATTTTCAACATGGTTCTTTCATCGTATATCTTATAATCTTAATACATGACTGTATGATATCATCACAGATTCCAAATTTCATCACAAATATAATGATGTTCATAGCAGCCGAGATAACGGGCATGTACCTCTGTTGGCGATTGGCTATCGTAGCAGTCCCCGCGATGTTTTTACTAATTCTTCCAGGGTCAGTTTACGGGACCCTATTAGGGAAAAACGAAGAGAAGTTACAGCAAGCTTACGCGGTTGCTGGTGGGATAGCGGAGCAAGCATTAACGTCGATAAAAACCGTTCACTCGTATGTTGGTGAGGAGAAAATGGTGCAGAGATTTGCAACTGCATTAGGTCCAACTTTGACTCTTGGGGTCAAACAAGGTCAACTTAAGGGGATAGTGTTTGGTAGTTTTGGAGTTATATATGCAATTTGGGCACTTTTGAGCTGGTATGGGAGTGTTTTGGTCATTGATAAGGGGATCAAAGGTGGAGATATTCTTAGTGCTGGAGTGTGTGTTATCTATGGAGGATTGTAAGTATAAATGTTTTTATTCTTTAACATTAAATGGAAGGGTCGGATAACAGGTCAAAACAAATACTATTTTGTATAGGTCGAAATGAGTCGGGTCAACACCAAATTCCCTAAAAAGTTTCATAAATTGTGTCAAATACCATACCAAAAAGTATAGGGGCAATCAAATCAAATATATATATTCTTCTAAAAGTTGAAGGCTTCAAACATCTACGATCTAAAGTTCGGTATATCGTATTAATCCTTTCAAAATAATAAAATATCATATTTACCCATTTCATTGTAAATTCATATAATCAACTGCCATAACTGACTAAAGCATTGTGCACTGAGATGATACGAAATACTACTGTTGATTTCCAATTTGTTTAGTTCCTAATATAGTTTTTTTCTTTGTTTTATTTACTGTAGAATGGGTAAATATAGTATTTTAAGTGCTTTAAAATGGTAAAAATAAACTTATGAAGTTTAAAAACATGGATACATGAATATTTGAACTTTTAGAATGAATAATGATGCATATAAAAATAAAAAGTTGTGTTATTTCAGTAACAATACCGAATAAGATGATTTAGGAGATTTAACACTAAAATACATTTTGAGTCGATTTTAAACCCTTGCACCTGTTTTCTTTTTAGTTAATTTTTCATTTTGTCTGTTCGAATTGCTAGAGATTAAGCACAACTACAATTGACCCGTTCATAAATAAATGGGTCGAAACTACCAACAAACTTATAGTTACTATCTTGCAGTGGTCTTGGGAGTTCTTTCATGAACATCAAGTACTTTGCTGAAGCAAGTATATCAGCAGGAGTCATTAGTGAGATGATTGAAAGAATCCCAACCATTGATTCTGAAGATCAACAAGGGACCACAATATCCCCAGTCAAAGGTAATCTCGAGTTCAAAGACGTTGACTTCGCGTACCCATCACGACCAGAATGTTTGGTTCTAAAAAAGTTCAACCTTAAGGTTAAGGCGTGCCAAACCGTTGGATTGGTTGGTCAAAGCGGGTCGGGTAAGTCAACCGTCATACATTTGCTTGAAAGGTTCTATGATCCAACTGTCGGAGAGATCCTTTTGGATGACGTCAGCATAACGTCGCTGAATTTGAAGTGGTTACGTGGACAAATGGGGTTGGTGAGCCAGGAGCCTATACTGTTTGCGACATCGATTAAAGAGAATATAATGTTCGGAAAAGAGGATGCTACGAGTGAAGAGATTGTAGAGGCGGCCAAACAGGCCAATGCACATGACTTTATAACTCAGTTACCCAACGGTTATGAGACACTGGTGAGTACTGACTTAAGTTCTAGAGGTGGCGAAATGGACGGGTTGGGTAATAAGTCAAAAGGTTTAGTTTTATTACATATATCATTTAAATCGTTCAATAAAATAATTTAGAATGTTGTACACATTGAAGTAGACTTTGAGAGACTTCAACCCGTTTTGACCCGTTCCCCTTTTAGCTAAGAATATTTATTTGAGCCTATTGGAAACTAGAGATAACGAGATTGTTGGACTCCGTAAAGGGTCAGAACAAGTTCGAGCTGCAACGGGTCATATCTAGTGTAGATCACAATGGTCCTGGTTGGGTTGACCGGCTAATACCTTTTATTAATTTGCTTTAAAAAAAGTAACAATCTAAATCTTTGAATAAGACACTAGGCTACTTTTAACACTCTTTCGCCATCATCCCTTTTCCTAAAACACATTTGTTGATCCGTTCAATATAAAACACAACCTAAATCAATCCAGTCATAAGCAAACGGGTCAAAATAACATTTTTATGTTATGTTATACTTTCTTCAGGTAGGAGAACTAGGAACTCGAATGTCCGGAGGGCAGAAACAACGAATTTCCATAGCCCGAGCCCTACTTAGAGACCCGAAAATCTTGCTTCTAGATGAAGCCACAAGTTCACTAGACTCACATTCTGAAAACACGGTCCAAGAGGCCTTAACTCGAGCTTCAGTAGGAAGAACAACAATAATCATCGCACACCGTTTGTCTACCCTTCGTGACGCTGATGTGATCGTTGTGATGCACTCGGGTGAAGTAATCGAGTCAGGTTCACATGAACAACTTCTTGTGAACACGGGTGGACCTTATTCGGTCATGGTCCAACTGCAAAAGACATTAGGACCCACTCAAAGTGTAACATCAGTTGATGGCGTCACAATGCCAACAGAAATAACAGAAACAACAGTAACGAGCCCATGCCTCGAAGAACCGAAAAATCAAAAGACAGAAGAAGAAGACAGCCGTCCCACGTGGCGACACCTCATCTGCATGAACCAGCCCGAATGGAAGCCCGCTCTAACGGGCTGCATAGGCGCTTTACTTAACGGGTTAATCCAACCATCACTCGCTTTCGCTCAAGGTGCAATGTTATCTATGTTTTTCCTCACAGATCATGATGAAATTCGGTCTCAAACAAGAGCATTATGCTACAGTTTCGTATCAATCGCTTTCTCCGCTCTCATCATTAGTGTGATCCAACACTACTATTTCGGGATCATGGGAGAGAACTTAACGAAAAGGGTCCGAGAGGCGATTTTCGCAAAGATTATGAGCTTCGAGATTGAGTGGTTTGAACAAGAAAACAAAAGTACAGGTGCATTATGCTCAAGACTTGCTACAGACACAATATTGGCGAGAAATTTGCTAGCTGATCGATTAGCATTCTTCGCGCAAACGATTTCAGCTTCAGTTTCAGCAGTTGTTTTGAGTATGATATTATCTTGGAAACTAGCTCTTGTTGCTATCTCACTACAAATAATAATCATAGTTAGTTTCTATTTAAAATCCTTAATAACTACCAACCCAGAGAACAAATGCAGTGAAATAGTAAGTGAAGCTGTTAACAACCATAGAATTATTACAGCATATCACTCACACGGGCCGGTTATGAGGATATTCGAGGACACACAAAAAAGCCCGAAAAAGGAGAGTAACAAACAGGTTTGGTATGCAGGGATCGCGCTATTCGCTAGACCGTTTTTAACTAACATTAATATAGCAGTGTTGTTTTGGTATGGTGGAAAGCTTTTATATCAAGGAAATATCACATATAAACACCTGTTTCAAACATTCTACATTGTGGTATCAGCTGGTATGATAATAGCTGAAACTGGGAGCATGACGGGCGATCTGTCATTGGGGAAAAACGCGCTAAAATCAATATTTGTGATTCTGAAACGACAAACGAAAATGGGAAGCAAAAGTAACTCAGAACAGCATGTTGTTAGCCCGGTTAAGGTGAACGGGCTCATAGAGTTTAAACAGGTGGATTTCTTTTATGTCAGTAGACCAACAAAATGGGCTCTTAAAGGTTTAAACTTGAAGATTGAAGCTGGAGAAGTTGTTGCACTTGTTGGAAGAAGTGGGTCTGGTAAGTCTACTATTATCGGGTTGATCCAACGGTTTTACGACCCGTTTAAGGGGTCTGTTGAAGTAGATGGACTGGATATCAGTTGTTATGATTTGAAGGTACTAAGGTCATTTATAGCATGGGTTAGCCAGGATCCTACTCTATTTGCAGAAACAGTTAAAAAAAACATTGCCTATGGAAAAGATAATGCAACAGAAGCTGAGATTATTCAAGCAGCAAGTCTTGCTAACATTCATGAATTCATAAGGTTTAATCTTTAAGAACTCATTATATCTCTATAACCATCACTGTTAAACTATATAAGATATAAACGAGTTTTTTCATTCGTCCCGCATCATCGGCCAACTATTGTGAAAAATCGGCTTTTTGTCTCGTTTTGGTCATTGGGTAACCTGATGACTGGTTTACACGCTGACATGGAGATTATTGAATGATCAGAGTGGGTGAAATGGAGAACAGTAGACATGTCAGCATCTAAACCAGTCATCAGGTTAAACAGACGACCAAAATTGAAAAAAAAATATTAGTGAATGATTTCGTATAAAGAGTAAAATCTTTAAAACACAAAGATTAGTTGTTCGTTAGTCCCACATCAGCCAAAGTACTCATTCAGTAACGTGACGTTAGGTTGAGGTGCAGACGTGTCGGTAACCGGATGATCTGGCGCTTATTTTTGTTTACTTTGTGTTTCTAAAAGATAGGTTTTTTTTCCAATTTGGTCACTAAAAGATGGCTTTTTATCCCTCATGAGTCATTTAGTAATCGACGTGTCAGCATAGGTTACAGAATGACCTCAATGGAACAAAAAGCCATCTTAAAATGATCACATTTTATGTAATTTATCCTTAAACAAATTCATGGCCATACTTTATGCTCTAAATCATTGCTAACTTTAAACATTTTTATCAACAGTACACTGAAAGATGGATATGATACTTACTGTGGTGAAAGAGGTGTGCAACTATCAGGCGGGCAGAAGCAAAGAATCGCGATTGCACGAGCAATTATAAAAAATCCTTCCATTATACTTCTGGATGAAGCAACAAGTGCATTAGACATAAGATCAGAGGCACTTGTACAAGATGCTTTAGAGAAAACCATGAGCGGTAGAACATGTGTCGTTGTAGCACATCGATTATCTACGATTCAAAGATCGAATAAAATATCAGTGATTGATAATGGTAGAGTTGTTGAAGAAGGTTCACATGATGAATTGTTAGCAAAAGGAGAAGAAGGTGCTTACTTTTCTCTTTTTAGTCTTCAACAGCAAGCTTTTAATATGTAGGGATCAAGGTTCCCGTGCATTGTTCCTAGCTGGCTTACATAAATTGAATAAATAAAAATGTTATCAATGCCATGTTTAAACTTCAAAATCAACATGTTTTAAAAGGAATTGAACTTGGTTTTAAAAAGCGTGAGGAGCACTGAGCCAATAGGGTCCCTGGAGCCGAGGCGATAGGTGAAGGCGCATGCATTTAGTACATGAGGCGCAAGGTATTTATATAATTCTTTTTATATTTGTGATAGCCCAAAGTTTAGATATAAATAACCTCTATAACTAAACAGTAATATGCACAACTAAATAGTTATATGTAATCCGTCTATATACTAGAGGTGCTGTTGATACGCGTGCCTCATGCAATTTTGACTTCGCTCATGCGTGCTTGCTGACGCGTGCAATCAGAAGCGATGACCCTCTCGACTTGGAGCACCTCACATTGAGGCATATCTCGAAGAAGATCATTCACAAAGATGAAAATCATACATATGGTGAAAGTCCTGACTATACACCTGAAGGGTTACAATTGTAAACAAATGCATGTCAATATTTCTTTTGTGTAATTTCCTTCCAAATAATAACAATAACAATCCTAAAGCATGTAACATTCTTGATAAGATTCTAATTCAAGAACCACAGAGTTATGGGTAAGATTATAATTAGGGAAAATCATCATTTCACCAAGTTGAGAGCTAAAATAAACATTTGACTTTTAGCATTTTTTTTTCCACTTTCAAGTTCAACCAATAAGAGAGTGTCAAATAACGCCCTTCAGGTTACGTCGGCTACTCTTTAGCCGACTTGATCATTGTCTTTGACCCATACAAAGCAGATGGGGAAGCTGGCATGTGTACGTGGCTATACTATAGAAGACTTATGGGCCTCTCGGCTAGCCCTTAGCTAACCTAACTAAACTATAAAATAGTCGAGACTTGACAACTTTGATGAAACAACCATAAAATGTTATAAATAAATATGTACGAGTGTGTGTATGTGTATATATATATATAGAATAAATATATGAAAGAAAATATATGAATGTGAATAACAAATTAATGATATGTCATAAAAAAAATAATATAACTAAAATGTATACACACACGTAAAGTGTGTATATTGTAAAATATATATTAGTAGTAGTAGTAATAATAATAATAATAATAATAATAATAATAATAATAATAATAATAATAATAATAATAATAATAATAATAATAATAATAATAATAATAATAAAAAATATTCCTAAAGATAAGATATTTTGACCAACCTTCTTCTTTTTAACTCTTTCAAATCTTCTTTTTCTCATTTCACCAACACTTTAACAACTTCAAGCTCTGTCCTTTTTATTGACTAAAATCTCTACAAATCATCTATGATTAGAAAACTTTCAACAACTATTTTCTCTCTGTTGGAAACTATGAAACTTCATCGGGAAAGTTGAAAATGACTTCACAAACTAACATTGGAAGCCCCACTATTGAACCGTTAATCCCTTGTTTTAAAAACAAAGAATTGCTTCATCGAGCCCCATAATCTCCTAACCTCTCCCTTTGCATTACTCTTCCAGTTGTAAATTCTGATGAGTTTTTATCGTCTCCTGTAGTTTCCGCGTTGCACCAAACTCCAAACCCAAGACTGTTGATTTAATGTCTCCACCGGTGACGGCTTTTATTTGACCATCACAACCACTGACGACACCAAACGCGTCATGAAACTGCTCGCCGTTGCTGCGAAAGATTCCCCGGCGAATGTAACCATCTCTCCGGCGACTCAAGCTTCTTCTTGAACGCTTCCGGGAAATGGTCGAGGTAATCAACAAGTGTCAACTTAAACTTAAATTTTGGTTACCCAGTTATCTTTATTAGTATATGGTTGCGTTGTCGGAAGTTGAAGATGTGTTTCGACGACCACTCAAATTTCTAAAATAATTAGAGAGTAGATGACACCCAAAACTAGTTTATAAATGTCCAAAAATTATAATAACCAATATTAATATATAATTATTGTACAGGAGGTTCTACCCACTATTGACATAAGATTGCAAAGTTTCACGCCCAGTGAGTCTCCCTTGTTCTACCTTGTTTTACTAATATTGTTATTGTTATTTTATTTGTTGATTTAACAAAATACATGTTTTCCTTTTCCTTCTTTATTAACATATTAGACGTATGTGACCAAAAATATATATATAAATATGTATATAATAATATAATTTATTTTTCTTAAACCGTATGTTTGTTCTAGACATTTTTTTTAGAGTAGACATAATTATCTAATTGTTTGAATACAAATATTACATATTTATTCCGGTGAAACATATGAATATATATACCGTAATATATAAACATTCATTTGTAATCATACATTGTTTAATATATATTTTAATATTATGATATTTAATCTAAGTGGCTAGTTGTTGAATAAATATATAAATAAAATGGACCTTATTAAAAATTAAAAGCACAATCTCATCCAATATAAATTATTATAGGTTATTTCAACCCTTTTAAGAAAACAAGTTTGACATCATTGTGTCTTGTCAATTAAGGTATGGATTTTTACCCCACCATTTGTCGTTATGTAGTTCGATTGATTCTTGAAACCCCTTTGATTTTCACATTTCATTGAAATTCCTTATCGTCTTTGGCTCTAAATCTGTTTCATTTGATCGTACGCTATTGATATCATGATTCATTATAATTTTTATCATGTTACATTGAATTAAGTATTACGTTACATGCGATTGAAATTTATTGAATTGAACTCATTATCGCATGTTCCTATGTTATAACATGATTATGTATTCGTTTGACGCTTAGAGAGAACATATTTGAGATATATCATTGCAGCACTATTTCAGTTTAATATATTCTGTTACCCGAGCATGTCCCTACTTGTGGGGGTGACCACAAGCATGTCATTGCGCCATCGATGACATGGCACTAACCGTGACGGTGAGCAGAGATCATGGCGTCTCCTTCAGTACTTGCGAGGTATATTGGCCACATTATGTTGAGGAGGCGTATGGACTGGTCCTAAGATATATGCATATGATTATGGTGAATGGTTGTTGTGTATGCCCACACTCCATTTCACGTTCGGTATATAGGGTCTGCAGCTCTATGTGCATGTCTGTTCTAATATAAGTTATTCGGCTCAATGGGTACATCCACATGATACGATTTACTTTATTGACTTATCTTACTTTGCATCGTATCATTTTATGTTACTTTATCTCTCAAGGTTATTGCAGTTATTTGTCATTGTTACTTGTGCCTTTATCCGTACTGGGCATTCGGCTCATTCCTTCAATATTTGTTTCAGCAGGTTCTCAGGCTACTCCGGGCGGGGTGTGAGGAGAGATAAATTGAGCACTAGGATTTTTGAGTGGAGAAAGCTAGCTATTTTTGTAGCATATGCTAATCATCTAGATTTGGCTGATAAATAATATGTAACGATATTTCACCCTAGGGTTCTCAAACGTTGTTTTGATGATGTACTCCTAACGTTTCAATTATTGAATTATGTCTTATGTTTTGATTACTATGATAGTGACACGTCAGCCTTAATCGGGTTGGGGTGTTACATTTGATGTCTTGATAGCCGGATAATTTTAATATTTTAATACCTTTTTACATTCCAATAAACATCTCTAACGATGTTGCCTTAGATATTTTCTACCTCCACCGCCAAGAGTAATACTACACTTTCTTAACTATTTGTAGTATTAATTGTAGTATTGAATCACAACTTCTCCTTTTCTAGACTTGAAACAAATCTTAAAATTAGAGTCATTTGTAATAAACATAATTATTTTGCTTGCAATCCTACTTATGACTTACCATAATTATTAAATTTTTAACTCGAGCATAAAACCACAAACAAACTCATCACATTGAAAGCATCACATTCTATTACACTTCAAATACACATATTAAAGAAGGAAAGCCAAATATTATATATTATATTACCAGCGGTGAGTGTAACCGTTGATAGAACTCATTACAGCCGTTGGATCAAGTTGAAAACAAATTCTGTTCTTTTAAACTCGACGGTTATGACGTTTACGGAGTGGTTTTTAGCAGTTTAACACCATATGCGGAGAAGTTTCAAGCGGTTACATGTATCCTCATTTTTCATCCCCACGTCGTTGGAAAAACCTCCATTCGCTGTGTTCCCTAGTCTCATTTAAGGAGAGAAATGGAAGGAAATGAATGGAAAGTGAAAAATAATCATGTTCCTGAGTTATTTTTAAGGAGGGAAATAAAAGAAAACAAAAAAATTTTGCGTTCCTGAGTTTTTTAAAGGAAGGAAATGAAAAAAAATGAAAGAAAATTTTTTAATAATTTTCCCTTCTAACTTTCCTTCCAAAATGGAAGGAAATAGAAATAAATAAAATCAAACACATAAAATTCTTACTTTCTTTTTATTTTCTTCGAACTCTGAAACACGAAAACTTTAAATATTTTTTTCTCTCTCTTTATTTCTTTTGTCTCATTAATTTCCATTCGTTTCTTTTCTTTTTCTCTTCTTTGGTTTATCATCCACATTCCAAACGATGTTGCAACCTCTGATATCCTTCGATGGTAATTCAGTCAAATTAGTGGAGCTTGGATTTCAACATCAATGGACAGAAGCCCTATTGTTATCGCAAATCTAAACTCAGATCAGGGAAGTGAGTTCAACTTTCGGTGATGCAATTCTCTCCTGGATCCCAATTGAAGAAAGATCCACCAACATCGAACCACCCATACGGCTAATGTCATATTCTTGCTCGGAAGAAGACTACTCAAAGGATCATCACTCGAGTTACCCATTCGAGCATGGTTTGATCCCCGTAGAGTCAAAATCTCGCTTCTATCTCTCCCATCTGGTTGATGTTGTCTATTTCTTTACAATTTTGCTTATGATAATCAATTTTGAATCTAATTCTGAACTTACGTTCTTGGCCACTTCATTTTATTTGATTGCAGTTGAATCAGACTGATTAAGAGTTGATGTTTGGGGTTTTTTTTACAGTTCATCAATGGTTTGTTCCTTATTTTCCTCCCACGTTCTCCCGTAACATACGTGACCTTTACATATACCAACGGTGAACTACTACCACGGAAGATAAAGAACATAAATTTATAATCGCTCTAGATGTTCAATTTTTTTTTTTTTGTGGTTTTATATCTATTCAATTGATTTCTACTGATATACACGATTAAGGCAAAGAAAAATGTTTTTAGGTACATCAAAATCATCTGTTGAAAGCATAAGGATTTCATCATCGAAAATGATGTGAATGAACTTGGTGAACACACACCGGTCATATATGATGCATTCTAATCATAATTTCATATTTAACTGTTTTTTTCTTTTTATTATTTTGTACATTGTATTTTTGTTTCACCACATTTAATGTTCATGTTCTTTAGACTCATCTATAATGCTATGTATGAACGCAAGTATCATCCACAGCTGGTCAAGTTCATGGTATCAAATCCTCTTTCTGTTAATACAAAGGTATCACATTTTGTCAATTAATGTTCTTGGGTGTTTAAATTTGTGCTCTGATCATCTCGTATTAGTAACCAAGATCATAAACTCTGTGCTCTGATCATCTCGTATTAATAACCAAGATCATATAAGTAGCTAGTATATGACATGGATTAAACAAAGTGAATTTATGATATTGAAAGTGATTATTTGATATTAAACAATTAAAACCAGATAATCAACTGTAATAAAACATGGTGCAGGAAGTATTTTTTTGGATGTAATGCAGTTTGAAGTTGTAGTAATGACTTATTATAATAAATAGAATACAACTAAGAACATACAAGTAGTTTTACTCAACCTATAATCAGCTTTGTTGCAGCTAGCATCAAACTGATTATTGTGACTCGATGTATGAATAATAAGATAATCACTTTCAAAATGTGGATTCAAACACCCTTTTAATTATGCCTAAACTTTGTATATATGGCTTTGTTAAGTTGTTTACAAGGCAACACGTATGCCCTTATTCAATTTCATATTTTATGATGTCATTTTTTGCATATATATACAGTTACAAACATATTGATCATTTATGTTCTTTCTTTTTGCATGTCTGTGTTGTTGAATAATTAAGCCTTCAAGAGAAAAATTGAAGTTCTTCAAAGGGAGACTGTGATACTGAAACATGATGTAGCCATTTAACACTAACGTCAAAAAGAATGTGATAATAAGGTCCGTAGAAGTGCAAAAGCTAAAGTAATTATCATCTCAATATCAAGGACACATGAGGACAGTTGAGGTCTACCCTTTATGCTTTCATTCATAGAATTAGACCGTATTTTGATCTACCTCACAAATATAAAATTTAGTTGCTTGATGGTATTTGCAGGTGAATAACTTTGTATTGATGATACATCTATAACAAGGTCAGGAAAACTACTTCATTCCTGGACAATTCCATCCTAATCTTCTAGCAAAGAGGTAAACGACACTTCATTATTGGCATGGTGGCTATTTTTTGTAATAAATAGAATTTGTTTGAATAAATCTACATTTCCAAATTAATTATGAGTAGATTATATTCTGTTATATTTTCTAAACACCAACTAATTCATGTTTTGTAAATTGAAGTAGTATAAGATCTTGATTTTGTACATGTGGGTGACTTTCGGTACATTTCTTCTAAAAAAACCCCATTGCATTTTTAGCCAACATTTTCATTTTTACCTGAAGTAAATGGGCTGAAATTACCAACATCTATACAATTATATGTTGACATTTTTAGGGAAACTATATATTGTGAACTTCAGCTTTAAAAAACATTGATTAAAGAATTACTCTTATTTATTTTGTATTAATAGAAGCCAATTTTGCAGGTCTGAGTAATAAAATGTGACATAGAATGCCATCTTTGAGACATGTACCTATCATGTGAAAGATACTTAAATTAAACAAGTCAAGAAAAGAAGAGACTTGCTAACTTTCTTAAAACATTCATGTATATCACGAGAGCTCTACCCTTTTAACCATTTTCCCACCTTATTTTGCAGTGTGCTTATATTGGTATCTTGATTCCAAGCTGCATGATTGTTTTTTTAACATCTAAACCACAAGCCAACAATTGAAATCTACTATTCCAATGTACGTACAAAGCTTTGAAGAACAATAGGAATTATTTCCATTACATCAAAGTTAAACTAGAAGTAGAGTTCAAGGCAATACCTTAAAGGAAAAAGCCATACAACTTTTTTGCCATCTGCATCTACAAGTTTTTGTCTAATCCAAGCTGCATGATTGTTCGGCCCATTTTTGCCACCTGCATCTACAAGTTTTTGTCTAACCCATACAGCGTTATTTAAAGCACTTGCAAGGTCATGATTTTCGGTTAAATTCAACACTGGTAGTATTGATCAAGGATTGCTGGTTTTTTATCTTTTTTATTTTTGTTCTTATGCAGCTATGCTCCATATACCTTACTAACATCCATGACATGGCCTTCGGTTGTGGACATTAGGTATTGTTATTTGTTCATATTTTATTTCAAATAAAATCTTAATTTCATCGCATTTGTTGTTAAGTTGTTTTCTAGTGTTTTGCGAGCAAACATGTTACGAGTGTGTAGAAATGCTAGAGTTATGCCCGGTTTGACGGAGTGAAGATACTATTTTAGAGCAACTCATTCGTTTCAATTTAAGCGTTTATGTTACCTGTTATCATATTACTTTTATTGATTGGTGGTTTTCACGGAATTTGATTTTAAGATTGTGTTTTGTTGTATGATAAGTTTATGAAAAATAGATTTATGGGCAATTTTATGTCATCTTTGAGTTGTTTTATAATTTTTTAGGCCAAATTATATCATAAGTTTTCATTCTCAGTTTGTCCAATTTTATTTTTTCACAATGTATATATGGTATTTACGGCTTCATATGTTTTATATTTCCAAATGATAGATTTTTTTGACATTGCACTATATGAAGATTTTTTTGACATTTCTTTTAGCACACTTAATTAATTTTACTCTTTAAGTTAAATGAGTTGTGTTTTGATCTTAAACTAATACTATTTTTTGTTTAGAATGTAAAAAAATAGTTATGTCATGACAACATTATAATACCCGACCACCGGGTGGGTATAAAACATTATAATACCCGACCACCGGGTGGGTATAAAACTAGTTATTGTTACTCATGACTAGAACATTAAATCGTAAAATTCTTTGGAACATCTAAATTTTGAAAACCCTAATGGTGGACATTTTTTAAAGCTAATAGAGACACCGCAGGGTAGTAATCAAAATTTTGCAAGTAGGGTGTTGTTTGTATAATTCAAAGTGTATTCATATTGAACAATAATATCATGCTTTTAAAAAAGAAAAAAGCAAAAACAATTGTTGGGGTGAGAGAGGCTCGAACTCTCGACCTCAGGATCACTCTTTAGCTATGAGACCTACGCGCTAGCCAACTGCGCCACCACCCCACATGTTAATTACTTCGTTAATTAATAAAGTATTCAGTATCGGTTCTCTTGAATATGACAATATTAATTTTTTAAATTATTGTTGTTATTGAATATACCGAAGCATGCTCAAATTAAATATTGTGATTATTATTATAAAATTTATTTTTCTTAAACAATTAGTTCTTGATTACTTTTGTAATGTTGCTAGACATTATAATTTATGATTGCCTAATTTTTAGTCTTTTAAAAGTAAGTAAAATGAGAAAGTGAAGATTGAGCAAAATGAATTCAGACTTCGATTGATGAAAAAGAAATAATTTGTCATGTATATATTGAATATCACAGAATATAATTGTAACTTTTTATTTAACGAAACAAACGTTTAATCGATTTTAATTTATTAGGTCACAAGAAAAATTTTCAATTCTTTTTAAAAAGATACAATGATATTAAAATTAATAAATAAATAAAGTTAATGATGATAATATGAATCTGCGCTTTATAACTAAAGACGGTGGAAAAAAATCTTTTACATTTATGCTAAATTTTATTATACAAATATCATTCTACTTGGTTACACTCCAAAAATGATTTAAAGCCATCCTTGCAAGATAACAAATAATAAGACCTCCGTGTTATCGCAAAAACGTAAAACCATGTAAAAAACAAACGCTAAAATGTTGTCACGAGCCTCTGCGTTAAAATAAATGTTAAAGAACAACAAAGTGTACTTAAAAAAGTACAAATATATTGTATTTGACCTGACATGATTTAAAGACACAAACAAAATTAGACGTGTCGTAGCGGTATATTTATTATCTACAAAATGCTATATTTTAGAAGTTTGAGAAAATATACCATATAGACCAGAAGCGATTTTAATTATAATTTATATTTAAACATAATAAAAAAGCTCGTCACAAAGATATGTTCAATGAGAATGATTATATTTTGAAAAATATAACCGAGTATCCAAAATTTTTGGTAAACTTATCTACTTGACACTTACTAGACCTGATATTACTTATGTGGTTCATAGTCTATGTCAGTTTATGCAGCGTCCATTACAGTCTCATATAAAAATTGCTTTTGGGCTGATGCGATACTTAAAGGGTTGTTCAAGAAAAGGAGCGTTAATCTGTAAAACTAATTATTTTAGTTCAAAAGGTGATGTTGATCCTAACTCTGAAACATGTTTAGCTACTAGGAGATGCATAACAAGGTACCGTGTATTCCTTAAAAACAATTTAGTTTCTTGAAAAAGTAAGAAGCTTTTAGCTGTTTTTTGGTCCTCAACAGAAAGAGTGAATTGTGCAATGGGGGTTGACTCCTGTGAGGCTATTTGGCTGTTAAATATTTTAGATGACTTGAAACATAGTTAGCAACTTCTTATAAAATTGTATTGTGATTATAGTGCTGCAAGTTTTAATTTCATCTAACCCTATATTTCATAATCTCACTTAACACTTTTGAAATTGATTTGTATCTTTTTAAGAGGGAAGGTTGTTTCTAGTATGTTGAATTATAAAATTTTGGTTCTCAAAATCAACCGGCTAATATTTTTATAAAGGGGCCAAATGCTAAACAAAATGAGTTTTGTGTAGCATACTGAATACACATAATGTTTTATGTTGAATGAATTGAGGGGAGGAGAGGTTTAAAACTATAAAATAATCAATTCATTCCTTTGTTAAAAAAAAGTTAATATTTACGAGGGTGTATGAGCATTTTTCAGATAGTTCAAGGGTGTTTTATGACATAAAGACTCAAAGGAAGGACTAAAGTTGTACACTTTGGAAGCTATCGACTGGAATAAGGTTTCTAGAGTCTTGGAGGACTAGAGTGCAAATTTTAGGTATAAAAGGGTAGCAAAGAAAGGATTTCTAGATACGGAAATCCCTATTCTTCTTGTGCGCTGCTGAAACCCTTTTAACTCACTTTGTTGTTCAAGGTGTTCATCTGCTGCAATCTCTGTGTATTTAAGAGTTACATTTTTTTTTTTCCAATTTTTTCGAATCTATATTAGGGTAAGATTCTCATAGTTGTTAAGTCTTTTACGGTTTTGAATGGTTAATCTGTGTCTACTAGGGTATTAGGGTTCATCGTCTTTGTCTTTTGTTTTGAACATCTTCTATGATATCCGTGCTTTTAAATTTTAATAGTCGCAAGCCTCAACTCCTCCTAGTCGATGATGCTGGCGTATTAAAGTCTATACAACAAATGTATGATTAAGTAAGAAAATGTAAAACACTAGGAAAATGCCATATTATTCCAACAAATATAAAATTAGGAACTCACACACATTTATCAATGCTCGATTTGAGCCAACATGCACCTACAATCTTTACTATTAGGTCTCTCTTTAGGATTATCAAGAGTACAAAAACAAGCAACCTTAAGAACAAGAAGCATTTGCTCCTCGTACCCGTTTCCCAAAAGAGTTGGATCAATTGCTTCTTTCGGATTATCCGACGTCATCACCTTCCTCATCCATTTAACCAAATTCACCTCCGCAGTATGCTGAAAAAAATCATCCGACGGCAGCTTTCCCATCACCAACACTCCCAACAGAACCCCAAAACTGTAAATATCACATTTATCCGTAAACTTCATCGTCTGATGATATTCCGGTGCAATGTAACCTAAAGTCCCCGCAACATTCGAGCTCGTCACGTGCGTGTCAACTTCCGGGATAGACTTCGCAAGCCCAAAATCCGCGATCCGAGCCTCCATGTCATCGTCAAGGAGCACGTTCGCGGGCTTTAAGTCTCGATGGACTATCCGCGGGGTGTGACTCGTGTGGAGATACTCGAGCCCAGACGCGACCCCTACCGCGATCTTGTGCCGGGCCAACCACTCGAGTTGTCGCGAACCATCTTGAACTTGTTGTAATATGTCTTGTAAGCTCCCATTCTTCATGAACTCATACACAAGGTAATGACATGTGGGTCGAGAAACATGAGCGAGCAAAGATACCAGATTCCGGTGACGGATCCGGCCAACGGTTTGGATTTCCGATCGGATTTGACGCATTTTCTTGTTGAGCATCTTGGTGTCTTCTCCGGCGAGTTCTTCTGCATCTTTTGGAGGTTGTGTGATCTTTTTAATGGCGATTGTTTTAATCTTTCCATTGGGTATATCAGTTTTGTATACTTCACCACACCCACCTCTTCCGATCACCGTCAATGCAGCAATTGCATCATCATCATCAAGAAATGCAAGATCCTCTGTTTTTATGGATTGGGTGAAAATCGAAGGACCCGATTGGTTTCTTCGGTTAATAATCGCATCAGATATCAATTTGATCATCACAGAGATGATCGTTGCTGAAAGAAATCCACCAATTGATCCTCCGAAAAACCCAATAACACAACCGATGATCTTCTTCCTGTTGCTCTGTTTTTTATCTTTCTCATTTGGGTATTCCTCCGGCGCCGGCGCCGGTGCCGGAGCTTCAGTTCCAGTTAAACTTCTTGAAGAATTCGTAGATTCGGCCAAAATATATCGTTTAGAGCTCGATTTCTTCAGCTCTGGTGATGGGTATTCTATCAAACTGTTGCCGGAGACGTTGAACAACCGGAGATTTCGAAACGAACGTAACGCCACCGGAACTTTTCCGGCGAACATATTATTCTCAAGCGAGAGAATTTCAAGATTGGGGAAATACTTCAAGAAACCCAAGTCGCCGGAGAATTGATTGTAAGAAAGATCAAGAACTCGAAGACGGAGGAGATGCGACAATTCCACCGGAATCTCGCCGGAAAATCTGTTCTTCCGGAGGTTAATCACTTCAATTCTCCGGCAATTGGAAATTTCCGGTGGGATCCGATCAGTTAAATGATTCTCCGGCAACGAAAGTTCTTTGAGCTCCGATAACTCTCCGACCTCCGGCGATAGAGACCCTTTTAGCCGTTGAGCTTTAAACACAATTCCGGTGACTTTAACATTGTATGAGCTGTTTGACACCATTCGATGACAGAATATTCCGGCGAAGTTGCAGGGGTTTTCCGGCAACCGGAGGTCGCCGGAGAAAGCTAAATCGTTGAGAATTGTTGTGAGAGAACGATGATCGGTAGCATTGAGGTTTGAATTAGCGTGAGCTATGAGGGTTAGTGTGAAGAAGATGAGTGATCGGAGGTGGGTGACGGTGGCCATTGGCGGTGGTGTACGGCGGAGATGAATGATGATCGCCGGAGAACCAAGAATGAAAGTCTCCAGTGGGTGGTGTGTTTTATTAATAGTGTGGGGTTTTGTAATTAAATATTTGGATAACGTGTGGAAAATATTGAGTCAAAGTTTTTTTTTTTTTGACCGTTGGAGGTCTACACTTCCTGCTTTCCATTATTATTATGTTAATCGGCAAATTGAATTTATTTGATATTAATTTAATGGTGAAAAGAATTCTGTCTTATATAATATAAGATGAGTACAGATAACAATAATACAAGTAATAGACTTAGGGGCTGTTAAACTATATTTGTATGGTTTTTTTGGATTTTATTGTTTTGATAGTTTTGGGTTATAGGTAGCCTATGGACTCGGATGAGGAGATTGTTCTTTTCTTATTGCTTTGTTGGCATTGGTTACAATTAGCCTCGGTATTGACCGGTCATGAAAGGATAAGAGATCTGAATTCGGCACTGACCGGTCATGAGTACATACAAGAATTGTTGCATGACACTTCTACACAATGTCATGAGATGATGCGCATGTCACGTGATGCATATGTACTATTATGCAATCATTTTAAGCAAAGAAATTGGTTGCAGAGTAGTAGGTCAATAACCTTTGAAGAAAAGATGGCTATGTTTTTTATTGTCGTAGGACATAATGAGCGATTTCGAATGGTTAAGCGAAGGTTTCAACACTCAACAGAAACAATTCATAGATGTTTTCATGAGGTCTTAATTGCAATGATGAATTTCGCAAGAGAAGTTATAGTTTCAACATCTTCTAATCTAATCGCGAATGCTTCAGAAAAACATAGAAGGCTAAAACAAATATTTCCTGGAGCAATAAGTGCGTTAGATGAAACTCTTGTACATGCAGTCGTACCTACTGATCAACAGACTTGTTACAGGGGAAGAGGAAATGGTGAATGCTTTCAAAATGGCTTGGGAATCTGTAATTTTGATATGATATTCACGTTCGTATGGGCCGGATGGGAGGGTATTGCACACGATTCACGTGTTTTGAAAGAAGTTGCATTTAATCCGACTTCCGGCTTTTATTTTCTCCCACCAGGTTTTTATCCGTTCCTTAACTTTGATGTAATTGTTTATCTAGTTTTTTATGTAATAGTTTTGGTACTAACGTTTACAAACAAATATTATCTTTGCGATGCTTCATACACCAACACGCGTGGGTTTATGACTCCCTACCGTAATACGAGATATTGGTTAGCCGATTTTCAACGACAGCGTGCGTTGACTAAGGAAGAAAAAATCAACCATGCTCACACACAGCTCAGAAATGTAATTGAGCGCGCATATAGTGTTTTGAAGGCAAGATTTCCAATCCTAAAACAAATGGCCCCCTTTTCATTTCAAATACAAAGAGACATAGTGATTGCGTGTTTCGTTATCCATAACTTTAATACAAAGAGACATAGTGATTGAGTGTTTCGCTATCCATAACTTTATAAGAAAATGAAATATTCATGATCAGTTATTTATGGCATATAACGAAAACATTTTTTTTGGAGAAATGCAAGAGGAAAAAAGTGATGGCCAGTCTGTTCACGACATGGAATGGGGCTCGCAAGACATTGAGCATATGACTACTTTGCGTGACGAGATAGCAACTCAACTAATGTCAAATGCTTAAAACCAAAATTGTACGCAAATTATCTACTTGGATTTAGTATGTTTTCAAGAAGAATTTATGTGTAATTTAGATTTACTAATATGGTTTGTATTTTTTTTAATAATTATTCATTATTAAGACTTATAACCAAACAGATAAATTGTATTCAGCAAGAAGTAATTCAGATGGGTAAAATAATCATTCTACACAGTCATTCAGACATCCAACCAAACAGACTTAAACTGGTTCAACACTTATTGGTTCAGACCTCTTACTGGTTCAGACATTTTATTGATTCAGCACTTATCCATTCAGAAGTTGACAAACAACACCTTATTATGGTTCTTGAGTTTATAAACTTTAGCATGAAACCTTATATATTTTTATATGTTAATTAACTATATATAAGTACAACGAGAATAATTATTAAAAAACGTAGTCTAACAATAACTCCTAAGTATGATAAATAATAACAATAACTTTTATCCAACATACCCAACCAATATATTTTGTCTAACTGTAAGTATCCCAAACTTGTTTTAGTTGTATATGATGTTGTGTACGCTGACTTATCGCAAACTAATTTGAATGATTGTAGTTTCGTAAAACTAAATCTATTTTAAGTTAAGAGTAGACAAGATTTTCATCTATCGATATGATTTCTAGTTGTGCAGACTGCTGAGTGTATATTGATTTGACAGCTCTTAAAGTAAAAAAGCATTAAAAAAATCCGTCTTTCTGAACTAGCCAAGGAATTTTGTTTGGGTTGTTTACGAGTGGAGCCCGATGAAAGCTAGGTTTAGCTCGAACTCGGTTCTTTCCAACTTGAGTTTGCTTGCGGCTCGACAAGCCTGCTTGAAATGAGGAAGAACATGAGAAATCTATGTTGCACATATGGGTTCGTTGATGTTCCAAATATGTTGTTAGTGATTTGACTAGAAGCTTTACAAATGAACCTCGAGAAGAAGACTCGCGAAAGCAGAAGTACCGAGCAGAAAAAAGAAAAACGACTACAATCATTCCGGAAAACCAAAATCTACACAAGCATAACTACCAATGGTGGTAGAGACTCACACCCCCAAACTTATGGGACTGTATGAATACCTCGAGTGACCTACACGAGGCTTGTGTACTGTCCGCAGAAGAATGATTAAGAACTAGATATTGAGACCGCACGTTGCCGCTTATCTCTTTTGGATTTGAGGTGTTTTTTTTTTTAAACTGTGATCCTCATGTTGACGCAGGTAAAAAAACTATTAAATAATGAAAGAGTTAACGTTTCAGATGAACCGTTTAAATGTTTAAATATCAGCAAACATAAACACACTTAACGCAAAAAAAACCTTTAAAAGTAGCGAAAAGTTCGTACAAAAAAAATTAAATAAAAATAAAAGAATAACTTTTTATAATAAAAAATACAAAGCTCACCGGTTATATATCAAATTTTAAACAAATAACTTAATTTCAATATTATATTTAGTAATTAATTACCTAATTTTTAATGATATTTTCATCCCCATTTGATTATTTTAGATATATAAATTATTCTTTTACTAATATTAGTTGTACTCCATTAAAAATTTAAATACATTTAAATTTTTTGAAGTCCATTAACAAAACCCACACGCCACTCCATTGACAAAACCCACACACACTCTTTCTCTCTCAAAGTCCAGCCACCACCACCACCACCACCACCACCCTTCTCCAACCACTACCGCAACGTAGAGCCGCCACAGATCCATCACTACCGCAACCATCACAGCACCACCACTACCGCAACCATCACAGCACCACCACTACCGCAACATCGCAGCACCACCACTACCGCACCCATCGCACCGCTTTGCATCACCGACCTGTGCTTCCAGTTTTATCACTTGTACTTTCACGTTGGACCATGACACCAGCCTTATGCTTTTGAAAATTGTATATTACGCTTTGCTGTTGGAACGATGGCACTGTATCCACCGACCAAAGCGCTTAATACATATTATAAAAATTGGATTGATTAAGGTAAGCTGCATGCATATAAATCTTGCAATTCTATGGTTTAAATTCGACTCGATTATTTTGCTAAAGAAATGCATATGATACATCGTAAAGTTTGAGCAACATACCCTTTGAATCAACTACTTACATGATCAAAAGAAAATCTTACTCCAAGTTTACGCAACTTTTTCAGACCAAAGGCCCCTATGCAAACGGGTGGCAACATAATCAATCAAAAACCGTTATGGTATATTACATCAACACAACAAAAAAAGCAATATGAACAGGACGTAGGCAAACGTTTTAAGTATAGCATTTAATAGAGCTTGATCCTGGTCTGTATCTGACTCCTACAAACAGGGCATAGACGAAGGGCGGCCCCACACTCACAACATGTCTGAAAACAAAGAGGAAATACGTTACTTGAACATGTATATCATGTATTTCTCCTTACAGTATATGTGAAAAACGTACCTGATGCCCGCAGCCGAAGGCCAAATCCTTTGGGTTAGTTATGCAGATGGGACATAGCTGCAAAGAATGTATGAATCTATTTAAATTTCCTACATAATTAGAATCTAAAATCTCATTATCAGATCATTATAACTTCAAGTAACAGAAGTATATCCAAACACAATCTCTTGCTGGCCTTTTTATATAGTTAATAGTTGATTATCTGATTTAAATTATTTATTATAAGAATCAGTTTTAAATCGCGTATTTAAACACTCCCTAGGAAAAAAAGATAATGGTTTATTATTTTCAACAAGTTTAATAAATGCAGACAATAAAGATGATGATTATGACACTTACATTATTATCCGAGGTTGGAATACCATAATAATTTGTGTTGGCTGATGTTTCTCTTTCCACGAAAGACGCTTCAGTTGGTTGGAAACTAGTCGACCGTGAAAACTGCTTGGGACCACCAAAAGATGCTGAACCGTAACATGGTGGGGGAAGAGAAACCCGATCTACAGCATTCCCTCGAGTAGCACTGAGATAACATTAAAAAATATAATAAGAAGACACACCTTTTATGTATGTACTATGAGCGACTAGTGTTTCAAATAAATTATAGTGTATGGAAAAGATAGCATCAGAAACAATATTATAGCTGGCTGAAAAACAACAAAAATATTATTTACTATTGCTACTGAAGTGTTATATGATAAATTTTATTCTTTTGCATATTTGTACATTTGGTTAAAAAGAGAAGTGTTGAAATGAAAATCCTAAACACACTATAACTGTTGAGGTGGGCTAACTCGTTGGGTCAGGTTCAAGAGCAGACAAGTAGGAGAAACAGGTCGGGTTAACCCGAAACACACTGCTACAATAATGATTTAATTTCTTTGAATATAATGATTTAGAAAATTATGTATATTAAAAAGCACTTTGGAAGTTTTGACCCATTTGATATGTTTCCTTTTTAAATCTTTTCTGTTATCTATATTTTTCTCTATTATTCAGTTAGATATAAAAACATAAACTAAGATGACCCATTCATAAGCATATGGGTAAATACAATCACTGAGAAAAGGTTAAGGTTTCCTGAAGCAAGTGAATAAGAATACAAGTACTTTGTACTCTATTTTTAAAAAACAATTTGACCCGTACGAAAAAAAAAACATAACGTTGTTTGCAGAAAATGTCATGTTTGCTATATTCCGCCAACTTAAGTGTTTAATCTTAATCATAGTTGTGAATAGCGAATAGCGGCAAATAGCGACAAGCTACCTATATGCCATGCAGCAAATAGTTGTAAATAGCGACCGCTATTTCATGTTTAGCAATTCACTAGTAGAAATAAAAAATAAACATCCGCACCACCAAAATAACTAAAATAGCACTAGATCCTGCTTCTTTATAGCTAAAATAGACATTCACTATTTGTATATTTATAAAAAAAAATAAGAAAAAATAAAAAATAAATAAAAAATAAGAAAGTCGCTATTTAAACACTACAACCAAATAGGGACATATGATCTATACGCTACATAGCGCGCTATAGCAAGCACTATTACCGCTATTGAAAACTATGGCCTTAATACATACATACACACACATATGCGGGGACGTTCAATATAGAACCAATTTAATTAGAGAACTGCGTCAACTACATAGATAGTTGTACATCTCGTTTAAATGTAATAAATAAGACGGTTATGTAACAGCCTAACTACCCCATTTTTCCCTCCCAAGCACTATGTACAAGAGCTTATTATGGTTCCTGTGATTGTCTACTTAAAATTGGTTATGTATTGAATGCGCCTCTCTATATAAAAGGATGTGTAAATAAGTTTTTACTTCTTTATTTTTTAAACAACAATGGTTGAAAATGTCTATCACTATATAAAATATATGACTCAAATAAAATATTGAACTAAAAGGGAAGAAAGGTTAATCACCCTAATATGTAGAGCTCTAGTGTTGCCTTGTATTGTGAAGGTATCTCCATCAAGGCTGCAAGAGCAAACTCGGTTTCCTTCCTAGAAGAATTTGTGTTCTTGGACATAATCTCTGTAAAATTAACAAACTAGAAAGGAAAAACAAAGTACTTAGAAATCGAAATAATTGCAAACTCATTTGAAGAGTTAGCAGCATCGACCCAGTTATTAATCGGTCGATTTTGGTCATGTTATATCTCTAGAGGGTAGGTCAAATTGAAAAATTAAAACAAATCCTAGATCCAAAGTCACCAGATTGTAATTCTAGATTTATGAAACCTCCAAACATCAATAGTTATTTAAGATAATAATTGAATAATATAAATCTTATTTGGCAAATTACATGTTTATAAAAAGTTCAAATTGTTAGACTGAAAATGTTTCAAGTCTAACCAAACAGAACCTTTCAAGCAATACCAAGAAAATTAGCTGTTTTCACAAATTACCATTACTTATTTAACAATCCTCTCAGACTCCATCTAACGTATACAAATCACATAACTTTCTAAGGGTAGGAAGTAAAAAACGTCATTTACATGAAAGGAAGCGTTATACGTTAATGCAACCTAGAACATACCATTTTTTTGTTACACCCCAGTTTGATTTCTTAAGGGAAAGATGATAGGTCCATATCAAAGTTACTAAGAGAGAAGGCGAGGGAGGGGGAGGGGGGGGGGGGGGGGTGTTTAGACTCAAATTGAGCAGAGTGGATTGATCGTCAAACAATTTTAACTAATGTGTTGGTTATGATTAGGAAAACAATATTGATACAATAATAGTCTAAATCTTTGTATATAGACTAGTTAGGACGTACACACTAAGAATAAATTTTGGGCTGACTTTCAACCCATTTGATCGTTTCCTTTATACAAATTTCTTGATTGGTGCATCTGATATGTTGAGATTAAACAAAACCAAAATCGATACGATAAGGGTAAATAATACTTGCCTGGAAATTGTCGAAAGCTCGAGCAGGGATATTATCGTCAAATTCCTTCATCATGTCCCATGGTCCATCTCCCACCCCAACTAACACTATTGACAATGGATATTCACTATCAAATAGAAAAAAGAAAAGATTTTAGCACTTTTCGAAGAATTTCCAGATTTAAAAACTAGAGTTGGCAAGTTCCATCCAGTTACTTGGGAAGAGGTAGATTTATATTGTATTTAGTCTCAAACGGGTCAAATCAAAATAATAGCTAAAAAGGGGAAGGGTCAAATGGTAAACATCATAAATTGTTTTATACAAAGATATAGTCATATAGATTATAATATTAATACTTTGGAATCATAACTAATAATCTAACACATTACCTTTATATAATAAACAATTAGAATTTATGAAAACATATTTGTGGGTCAACCAAACCAGTACAAAAAATTGGGACGTTGAGAGTTTACCTAGCTTTCACGATCGCCTCAACTGTCCTCCTTTCTTGTGGACTTAGTTGACCACGGTCAGTATCAACACTTCTTGTGACCTGTATGCAAAGGTCCATTTTAGCCGAGAAACAATCCTTTCCTATGGACATGGTCTATGCAATATTTTTTCTTAATTACCTGCCCATCAGCAATGATCAACAAGACATGATACTGGCCACCACTTTGTTCGACAATGGTAATGGCCCTTTCAATAACAGGGGCGAACGAAGTGGGTCCTGTTTAGGGTACATAAAAGGATCATAAACGTAAGTTTCCACTTTCAAGAACAATATTTTCCAAAGTCCTAAGATTCCATATATAGATAGAAAGATGGTAGGTTGGGTAACATGGAAAACGGGTTCGAGTTAAAACAGGTCACTTTACAGGTCAGAACAGACTGGGTGGCATGAGGTTGTCCACAGACACTTTACTCCATTTCATATGCCTTAAATGTGACTACAAAAACAATAGTATTATAATAACAATCTAAATACTTGAATAAAAAGACTTAGAGGTTGTATGCATCTAAAATAAACTTTGGACGACTTTCAACCCCATTGACATGTTACCCTTTTAAATAAATTTTAACTTTGATCCCTTTGTGATAGAACTGCAAAAACACAGCCCAAATCAACCCATTCATAAGTAAACGGGTTGAAATTGCCACCTTTAGTTCTATAAGTCCATCACTATAATTTAAACAAAACATCTTCTACAAAAACGATGAAATATAATTCAACCTGCAAGTCGTAACTGCGGTACTAATTCTCTGTACCGCTTCAAAACATCCTCAAAACCATCACAAAATTTGTCATCTGGGTAGAAGCTAAATACTTCTTGATCATGAGTTGAAGCTGTCAAATAACAATTATCACATAAGTTCTATTTTGAACAAATTAAGAAATTTAAACTACAAATTTTGATTTTATACCGTCTCCAAATCCATAACAAGGAATTAAATTATCATCATCAAAAGAAGCTAGTGTTCTTCCAATTATAGATATTGCTGCTTCATAAGGATTCATATCATTTCCAAGGTGATGCAAGCTTTTTCGATTAAACGATCTTGCACCTAAAAATTAAAAAGGTAAAGATCATTCTAATAGGAAACCCAAATGTATTAAAATAATAAAGGTGGCAAATGGTTCAGTAGTGTAACAGGTCAAAACATGCTCGGATTGATACAACTGATTGTTGTGCGGGTCAAAAACTCTCCAATTCTTTAATGAAAGAACATCAAAAAAGCCAGGATGTTTCTTATCTAATCTTCTTCATTTAAACTATATGCATTAAGAACAGGTGACTTTCAATCCCTTTGCCCGTTTCCTTTTTAGTTATTTGTTTTGTTATACCTGTTTGACCCGTTAGAGATAAAACATAACGCGGATAGACTCATTTATAAGAATACACGCTGAAACTGCCACCTTTATCATTATATATAAAGACACCCAAGATTAAATTCAACCAGTCCACTCATTGCTCTTGGTAAAATCTACGCCAACAATCAAATTTGAAGACTCCAAACCAGCACGTGCTAAAGCATCAGTAACCTGAGGAAAGTAAAACAACAGACCAGTTACCAACAAAACAAACAAAGACGACCGTAAACCAATTGACCAAATAAAACATATTTGTCGAATTGCTAAAGTTATAATACATTGTTATATAGACAAAACTATAAATATTTTATCAGTAATTAGAAATCAATCATTTTTTTCCGTTCTAATACGAACGTAATTATAATGGTAGAAGAGCTCAAACATCATAACTACACTGCAAGAAAATATTGATGCTATTTTTGGAGTTCTTTATACCTGTAGAAGGCACTGGTTATGTACAGAGCTCAATCTTGAATATGTTGATAAAAAATTAATATGTTTCCTCTTTGATTGAAAGTGAGAAGTTGAGTTAATTGATGATAGTAGCATTATAATGGTATTCATCAGAGATGGCAAACTGAGCAAGTTGGAAACGGGTCAAAATGGTCTCAGGACAAAAATACAATTAGAAAAACTATATTGTTAAAATACATATCTAAGTTACTTATAAAAAAATCAAATGATGTTTCACCTGCTCTAAGTTGTTGTAATTATCATCTATTCTGGAGAATTTTCTCTCAAGCCTTTTCTTAAGTGCAGGAGCTTGGTGATAACTTTGAAAAGAAGAAGGGGAAGCATATGGATGATTTACTGGTGGTTGTGGATATGATGATTGGGGGTAGGCCCCTGACATTGATGCTGACCCATACGATGAATACCTACTTGAAGCCCTCTTTGAACTTTTGCCACCCATAAACTCTAGTTCTCACTAAATCTGCAATTTATATGAACATTTTTACTTAAGCAGAGTAAGCCTCCAACTCATATCAACAAGACGGCATATATATAGAATAAATAAAATGAAAATAGGATGGGCAGATATATATAGACTAAATAAAATGATCTTAATCAATTAAAATAAAAGAAAAGGGCCTAATGTTAGCATGAGCATCTACACGAATTGCATAAAAACATAACCAACATTGATTTCATTCTTTTGTGAGTAACGCAGTTAATTTAGACTAGACAAAAGATCAGAAGTTAAAAAATTTGCTTAAGGTAATTATCTTAGATTGATTTGGTTTTATGATATATGCTTTAAAGTTGGAAGAAGGGAAAAAGATCTGTGAACGGCCAATTTTTTGACCTAGAAGCTATAAATCTTTAGGATTTATATTCAACCATAATGGAAATGACATCTCATTCTATGTTCAGACTTCAAACCCAAAAGATTGATGCATATACATATACAAGTAAATGAAGTATTATATCTGCCTAAATTTGTGAACTATTCATTTAATCTTTATATTCAAAACATACAAAAATGAAAGTAATGACCTTAAACTCTTGATGTCAAACCTATTTATTCCAATTTCACAATTTATGTATACAGTAAAACCTTTTCTACAACCTTTGATTTCTACATCAGGGTTACAATAAAGTGTTTATGATTCCTGATGTCAGACTGATGGAATTCTATACAATCAGAAAACCGGTACTCATATATATTATAAAATAGCTTCAACAAAAAGAACAAGAACAGTACCTAACTTAATGAAAATACATATAATTTGACTTTTGAAAAGTAACTTCAAAATGGTCTTCTATGATTCTATCTTCTGTTCAGTTAGAGGAATCAGGAGTATCTGATTCATGATCTTCTATGACTCTATGATCCATGTGTGAACACAAAACATACAAAAACTAAACTAAAAATTAAGCACTAAATTGTCAAATCATGATCACCGAATCAACAAAGCCTAGTTTAACAAAACTAATTTGAATTCATCAACACACACAGATCCAAATTAAAACCTCGAATTACACCAAAGAAACGTCATGCAACTGCAATCAAATTCAAGAAAAACATAATTTTAACAAGAAGAGGCGAAAACGTAGACTAATTTCACTCAAAACCTACCTCCGAAAAGTCATTTCAAAAGTCAAGGTCATCGACGAGCATACACGCACGTAATATCTTCATATACCGATACAAACCAAACAAAATCGAGAATCACGATCAGTCGATCACTATAAACACAAATCACACTCCAACAAAACTAAAATGAAACTCAATTCACCGTCACTGATCCAGATTGAAACTTCCGACTGAATCAATTATCATTTATCATACAAAACAAGTGCAAATGAAACCGAATCGAATTCAACTGAATCAAGTGAAGAACAACGATCAGAAAGAAAGAATGAAAGTGAGTTACCTTAGCGTACTAATTTTTGAGCGAAGGATGAAGCGAAGTGGCGGTAAATTAGGTGAGTTTGTTGGTGAAGTGAAGGTAAATGTGGTAATGGATTGAGATTGAGGGTGATTTATACAGCAACTCCATGAAAATCGGTTGAATTGTTCAAGTTTTATTGGGGTTTAGAATACATTACAACTTACAGGGGTCGATTGATAATGATTCAACCGAGTTTCGTTGTGATGGTGATATCATATGTGTTTTGAGGTTTTCGTGTGTGTGTAGCCAATCACTTCATCTAGACGTCAACCCGTGACGTTGACCCGAACCGATTAATTAATGCGTCGTTTGGATTTTAACTATGGTTCAAAACAAGATTAATTGATTTAATATTTAGATGATATAGTTTATGGGTGGTTTTAACGCTGTGTTTTCGACTCTACTTAGAAAGAATATTTTTTTTTTATTTTCTTTCATTTTTTTTTCCATTGTTTTTTTTTTATTTCTTTTCATTTCTTTTCAATTTATAAGAATTGATTTAGGCTTTGTTATATTTTTTTTTAATTTCTTGTCACTCTTTAAATAAACTCGAGAAAGTAACTTTACTTTTCTTGCATTAAAAAAAAAACTCTACTCTATAGAACACAACTGTTTTCTTTTTCTTTACTTCTAATTCTTTTTTTTTCTCTCTTTAGATGAACTCGGAACATAGCGTAAGTCGAACAGGAAAGTTATTTGTAGTTAGAGTGATAAAATATTTAAGCCTCATTTATGTTGTGTTCTCGAGTTTACTTGAAGAAAAAATTTAAAAGAAATCATTTATTTTTTTTTCTTTCTCTTCTTTTTTCTTCTTTTATTTTTTCTTCTCTTCCCTTCATTTCCTTCTAATATGAAACAATTGATTTTAGTTATTATTTTACTTTTATTTCTTTTCTTTCCCTTCTTTAAGTGAATTCAAGAACACAATTTTTTAACTTTCTTTTCATTCATTTCAATAAAAAAAGCTTTAGAACATAACTGTTTTTCTTTTTTTACTTTCACTTCATCTTCTTTTCTCTTCTTTCTCTCTTTAAATAAACTCGGGAACCTAACATTACGACAAACTAACATTAATTAATGGTAAAATTAAGAGTGTATTAGACGGATTTATTAGTTGTCGTTTAGAAAATGATAGTAGTACAACTTACTTATCAACTCTCTTGGTATTTGGTAAACTTTATCGTTTATATTAGTTGTTTGAGTTCATTCACACTGTCTCATTATCAAATTCAAACAAAATGAAACGTATTCAAACATTATCCTTTGTAGTGTTTTTGTATTTTAGTTATTTAAACTTATTTAAAAGATCTATAATCTCATCTTTCAAATTGAAATTTCATCAACTTTCATTTTTCATTTTCAAAATATGATTTTATGTATACGTATTATATCAAGCCAATTTTTATCATTTAAAAAATTTAATACAAAACCAACAAGTTAAAAATCAATATAAACCGTAAATATAATCTAATTTGGTCCTGAAAGGGTTCGCTTGCCCTTTTTCAGAAACAAAGTGTTAGGAAATATGTCTATTTTTCCTTTGAAAATAAACAAAGAACCTTTTTAATAATTAGCAATGTTTACAAAACATATTATATTATACTTTATTTTAAAACTCATGACAGTAGAGTGTAAGTATGTGAAGCTACAAATTACATTACAAGAATTGTAAAATAAATGTTGCAAAGAATTGAACATATCAAAACATAATCAACAATATCTTCATCAGTATCTCCGGTCACACGAATTAAGCAAATTAAAATGTCAAAGTTAAACGAAAATTCCTCTTCAACACTGTTTCTTTAATAACAATTTTCTTGCCTCCACTAACACGATGTTGTATGCCTCTCGTCTTCGCATCCTTAATTGAGTTCAAATTACCAGGAATAGGGATTTTTGACCAAAGGCAGACTTGCCTCCACACATCTTTGCAAACTGACATGAGACCAAAACATGATCCGCTTCTTCAACAGCCTGCAGACAAAAGGGATACAGAACGCACTGCAGTTGTACTCCTCGTTTTTGAAGCACACCCCTCGTTGTGATCTTACATTTATGTTATAATAGCATCTAAATGCTTAATAAAAAAACCCTCTTAATACTTAGATTCTGAATTGAAACCTCTAAGCATTTTTGAAGATGATTAATTTATGAACATAGCTTCTGAGGCAAAAACCTTTGAGTTATATAACCTATAAATGGTTTTTGAATTTAGCTTCTAAAATTAAAAACATCCAAGATTATTCGTATCTCATTCATTATCCTCATTCTTATAAAAGCATTTACATCTTAAATTTTATCTTTATCTTTCTAACTACATTAAAAACTATCAATTTTTTCTTCCTTGTTTTCAATTAAATAATATTTTTATACATTTATCTTTATCTTTTCATACTCATTTACTCATAACCATTTTAAAAAACATTTAAAAATTTGTAAGGGTTAAAAAGTGTTTCCTCAAATATACAAATAAACAATAACATTTTTTCTATCCTCCATTAATAATGACTCAAAATCATTTCATATAATATAATAAATACATTCACATAATTATAAAGATCGAGATGTGAATGCTCTATTTACATAAAATCATTACTTTTCCTTTATTTTTTAATTAAATAATATTTTTATACTTTTATTATTATATTTTTTCATTCCTTAACTCTACCACTTTAAACAATATTAAAAAAATTATAAAGTTTGAATAATGTTTTTCTTAAATATACAGATAAATAATATTATTAAACTTATAATATTATAATATTATGACGAGAGAGATATGAATGTTCTAAGTAGTTTCTAAACTTGTAAAACTGAAATTTCAAAAGCTTCTAGATTATACAGTTGAAAGTTTTAAGTGGTTATTTTTAATGGTTTCTAGAACCTTTGGACTCAAAGCCATTGGAAGTTGTTATCTAAGCTCAAACTTTAGTTTTTAGAGTGGACTTTCTAGACTCAAAAGTTAGACTTTATATGATCAAGCTGAATTAGTCTTTTGGACTCGGGTTTAGGTAGAATGAGTGTTCACATCACATACATACCATATTATATACTTATTAATTATATTATATTATATCACATCACATCATATTATAAAAAAACACCCCTATTATATTTTTTTTTTTTAAAATTACTATCTAAATATTATTACAAACTAAAATTAAAAACTAACTAAAAAAGAACATTTACATATTTTCCCTTTCCAAAATCATTAATTACATATTTACCAATTTAAAAAAATTAATTACATATTTTCCCTTTTTAAAACATCTATATTAGTTATTTACTCATATTATTGAAATTATTTATTAAATAATTACTTTACTTGTATTTTCGCTAATATATTTTTTCACATTTCACTTCTAAGACTATCAATTACATATTTCTTTAAGTTTGAGTCTTCAATATAAATAGAAACAACAAATTACATTTAGTTTAAAACTTTATTTTAAAACAAGAACAATCGATAATCGAAGTTATATCTCTAAATACAAAACATAATGGTCAAAATTTTTAAACAAAACATCAATATGTAAAAATCCCTTAGTAAAAACAAGATAAAATAGTTTTTTAATAGGTTAAATTTAATTAAATGGATAAATATGTAATATATTTATTTTAGGAAGGGAAAATATGTAATTGGCTTTTTAACTTGGGAAATATATAATTTATGATTTTAGGAAGGCAAATATGTAAAAATCCCTTAAAAAATAATAACCAAAACTAATTTCCGTCGTCTAAAACCGTTCCACGAGATCAAAATTCTGATCGCGCAACTCCAAAATTATATTTTCATTCTCAACTGTAATTCTCAGTGGATCTCGAACGTAAACGAGAGAAATAACACTGTCGTTATTTTATATTTTCATGTTGTGGAATATAATGCATGCGTATATATGATTTCTTTTTTATTTTATTTTTATATTCATCACTCTAGCCGGTCGAACAAGTATTTGTGTGTGTTTGAGAAGTTGCGGGGAGGGGGGGGGGGATTGGTTAGCCAGCGGCTCTATTCTAATAGTCAAAAAGTGGGAGAGTGGTCCGGCTTGGGTATGCCGTTCAACAAGAAAAACTTGCGGAGTGGGGGTCCGACGGTGGTTGTATTTCTTTTTGGTTTTCTATCTTTATATCATAATGGGTTAACCATATCTGTTATTTGGTTCACCGAAACAATTCATCAAACTCTCACTCTGCTATCATCTTCGTAGTATTGTGTCAAAATAAAAATTTCTAAATCAAATCAGCATATCATCATCAGATTCATACGGGTTAACCATATCCGTTATTTGGTTCCCCAAACACTTCATCAAAATTCTCACTCTGTTATCATCTTCACACAACAATGGAGGCTACACTTCTTTCAATCTCACCTCTAATCTCAACATCAAGAAACCCCAACACCAATCCCCATTACAACAACCACCGATTGAGCAAAACCCACCTCTTCAACTCATCATCTTTCACTCACAAACCGCTTCAATTCCAATCCACTGTACGTTCACTCTTCAATACTCACACTCCCTCATGATTTCGACTTGTGGGTATCTTCAATTTCGCTTCTTTTTTGCTTCAGCACAAGGGGATCGTTAGAGCACAAGCGGTGGATGAAGATTACGAGCTGAAGCAGGTGAAAGACATGGCTGCAGCCAGAAAGAGATGGGACGCACTGGTAATTGAATTAGTGATTGAAATCGATTGTTGAGATGTTGATTGGGAGATTGTGGGTTGAATCTTTGGTCAATTGTTTTGTTTGAAATTGGAAATTGTGTGTATGATTTGAGATTGAACAACGTTTGTTAATGTTTTGTGTGATTATTCACTGGTTTTGCTGTAGATTAGAGAGGGGAAAGTGAAGGTTCTTACGCCGAAAGAAGCTGGATATGCGATTCAACTCTCTGGTAAAACGCTACTTGATGTTCGTCCATCTACTGAGCATGAAAAGGTGAGAATGTTCTGGAATTGATATTATTATTAGGGGGTGTTTGGGAATTGGGATTGCTTATTGAAATTAATGATTTGCTTATTGTGTATTTGTGTTTTGATACAAGTGATGAACAGTTGTAAGAGTGTTTGGGATTGCTTGTTAGAACTGATAATTTGTTTATTGTGTTTTGATACAATGGATAACAGTTAAGAGTGTTTTGGATTTATGAATAGTTTAAAGAGTGTTTGTGATTTCTTATCCAAAACGTTTATTTGAATATGGAGTTTTGAGCATCTTGTAAGTTATATGTTATTGTAGGTTACTGGTGGCGTGTATATCATGCTTTTAAGTTGAGATTTATGGGTTATTAGGTATGGCATTCTTGATTAGTTGTTCATTGAGTAAATTGGGTATACAAATGTATCTGTGCTATCGTCAATTAAAACCTCACATGGGTTCGGTTGTTCCTAGTAAGTTGGTGATTTTTGCTCTTTTTTGAAGGCATGGGTTAAAGGGTCAACTTGGATCCCGATCTTTGATGTTGATAATCAACTTGATGCCGGAACTCTTTCAAGAAAAGTCACAAGTTACATGATGGGTATCATATTGTTCTCTCTTGTATTTGATTATTTTTTATCGGAATAAGGGAATTCGTCGAAAAAAAACCTACATACTTTCAAATAAAATGAAGTATGTTTGTCTTATACAAACTAGGGGTGACAATTTCTTACATGCCACAGAAATAGTCAGATTTTGGGTTTCCACATCTAACCAGTCTAACAAGCACGTCGTCCTCGGGTCACACGATTTTGAATGTGATCATATTAGGGCTGATTTCTTCGACAAATAAATTTATTGAGTCATTTTTGGGGTCAACTATTCAACTCGTGATCTTAACCTGCCAACCCGATATGATTGACGCTCCTAATTAAACATATAAAATGCAAGTGATTAAATCCTCAAACACATTTAGTCCTTGAGATTGAGAATACTACTTTTCATGTTTGAACAAGGAAAACATACTTTAGGAATTAACACTAAAAGAAGTATAACAACATAGGTGCTTGGCTTTATTTTATTTGAAAGTATTTAGGGTTTTTCTTTTCGGTAACGATGAAAACCCTTATAATAAAACAAATTTAATTACATGACCCATTATTGTTTATAAAAGTTTACTATTGAGTGGAATATCGATTATTCCTTATAAAATATGAAATCTATTGTGTTAGCGTCCATTAGGGGGGGGGGGGGGGGTCTATATTTCCCATCCCTAGAACCCTAACCTCTCCCCTCCATGTAGGTGCCAAATTAGAAACCCTAACCTCTCCCCTCTACATGGGCACCACATCAAACTTTCTATTTCCTTCCTAAAAGTGGGAAAGTCCATTTTTCCCATCCCTAAACCATGTTCAAAACAAGTTGTATATCGGGTCACCAACTTGTTAATTTGGATTAGGTACATTGGTTCTCAAATGGGTCATGAGAATTGTTACTAACCCTTGACATTTTCAAGAGAAACCCACGTCTCATGCATGGAAGATGGTCCCATCTTGTGTCTTTAATTTCCCTCCATTTCATTTTAGTTATTTCCAATTATGCCCTTTCAATTATTACTTGTTTTTGCACTACTTTTTAGTTTAAGAATATGGGTTAACCTCTTTTGACGGATACTATAACCTTATATATATTTTTTGAATGGCGTTCGAAACTACCCTCGATACTCGATTGAGCCTTCCTGAGACGGGGTTTCAACCGTCCATATTGATTTTGACGCTCCAGGCCTTAATCACCCAAGAACACCATCAAGGAGGAAACCCACCAGTGTGGGAAAACCCCCTTGAGTCAAGTTTTGAACCTGAGACCTAAAAGATCTCGAGCTCTAACCATCACCCCCATACCATTGGACCAGAAGGCCAATGGTCTATAACCTTATATGTAATAGCATTGATTGAATGTAGAGGACAATGAGTTTATGATAAAGTATCTATGTTAATTTTACTCATTTTTTATGAGTCGGGTTAATATGTTTCCATGCTAGTTCAAAACTGGCATGTATGGATGGTGTTCTTGGAGCCTAAGAAAGAATGGAGTGTTGATTTTTGTATCTCAGGTTGTGTTTAGATTTCCCAACGAGATATTCAAGTGGTGTATCTGTATCTTGTTTTGACCCGCTGCCTATCTGTTTCTATTTGGAAATTTTATTTTATCTGTTACCCCCTACCCCGATTTACATCACAAGTTTGTTGGGATAAGAAGTCAATTGCAACTTCTTATATTTTTATTTATTTTTTGAAGCCCCCTATATTTTTCCATAACAATACAATCTAATGGCACTACTTTATTTGGGAGTATGGGACTACGTACTTTTAACATAAGAGCTTTCTATAAAGGAGGTGATTTGTACACCGCCATTATACTTGGGATACCACTGAATCAAATAAGAAATAAATTAAAAGAGGTTTGGTGGTGTATAAAAAATGGTGGTTTGCAAATCACATATTAAAAAGGAGAGTTATATTTAAAAAAAGGTTGTATAGTTTTACAGATGCTAATGATTTAAGTTTCTTATATGTTTGTAGGAGGTTGGTGGAGTGGTGTACCTACACTATCTTTCGATAAGTATGTCTAGAATTGTTCCCCAACCGTGAACTAAATTGTAATCTGTCACTAACGGACTAACGGTTATGGTTTTTAACAGCCAATTCATATCAAAAGTCACAGAAAAATTCCCAAAAGATGCTGACCTTATTGTTGCATGCCAAAAGGGATTAAGGTAAGCATTTAAATTGAACTCATGGTGTTATGTTCCAATTTTCCTAACTTAGGTTAACACATTATGTTATTTCTTGTAGATCGTTAGCTGCTTGTGAACTACTATATAATGCTGGTTATAGAAATCTTTTCTGGGTTCAAGGAGGTCTAGAGGCTGCTGAAGAAGAGGTACAAAGCTAATTCAAATAACTTTGACTTTAGGATTCAAAAGGGAGTAATTTTTAATTTCATCAAATAAGATTAATTTAAGCTCCTTTAGTAAAACTAAGTTAGGTTCCCAACTGTAATATTACTAAGAATCATTGTAAATAGAGTTCTTGGTAGGAGTTGTAAACATTGATACAAATTTGAATTCAACTATAAGGTTTGACCTCAAAAGTCAAATGTATCATATCTTGTTCCATACTAAGGCTGCCTTGTATAGAAGTTTGTTGCCTAGCGATATCAAGGTGTTCTTCCTTCTATGAGATTGAGGGTGAAAGTCTCATATGAGAATGACAAGTGTAGAATTCAGGATGTGTATGCTTTTGCTGGTTAAAAAAGAAGTTTGTTAGCTTTTGTAATAGAGTTGGCAATTTTGAATGATTTACTGTTTAATGGATTGATGAGGGCAATTTTTTTTTATATCTAACGGGTAAAAAAGAAAAAAAGGCTTGAAAGGAAACAGATCAAACAAATTGAAAGTCGGTCAAAGTGTAATTTTATTAAAAAAAATTATTGTTGAAAAAAAATATCATTATCGTATTTGACACCCTAACTATTCATACAAAATATAAAAATTTGGACAAAAATCTTCCGCTGTCAACCAAACCCGCCCGATCCATATCAAATACCTGTTTTGGTCGTTCCTGGCCACTTCTAATTTCTAATTTGTATTCTTCCCTTGTTCTGTTGGGCAATCTAAACTGAAAAACACATGATTGAATAGGAGTAATCAAGTCTTGTCTGGTGCAGGATCTCGAGAGGGAAGGTCCTCAGCCCTTTAAGTTAGCTGGAATAGGTGGGCTTTCAGGTTTCCTCGGGTAATTATGAAACACACTTTTGTTTTGTTTTTTTACACAAAAACACACTTAAATTGTTTCTTTATTTGTTATAAATTACCGCGAGAATGAAGAATTCTATCAGATGTGTTTCGATATGTGCCTACTTTGTTCCGATTAGCTGCTTACATTCTCAGTTTGCTGATTATGCAGTTGGACAGATCAGCAAAGAGCTCAAGCCGCAAAGGAGGGTTGGGGTTACCGATTAGTCTTTACTGCTCGACTGGTAACGAGCTTCGAAACCTCTTTTATCAAACTCTAGTTATATATAAGTTACAGCCGGTAAAATGGATGGGTTGGGTTGGCGTTTTGTCCAACTTTTACTTCTATTTTACTATAATAAATGGGTTAATATGATTACTGATATTATCTTATTTCAGCCGTAAATTATTCTTTGAATAAAATGATTTAGAGGGTTCTATGCATTAAAAATACACTTCGGCTAATTTTCAACCCTTTTGACTAGTTTGACCCGTTTCTTTTCTAATCAACAAACACCAGAGTGGAACAATAAATTAAGAACCAAAAATATGTTGAGAATTGCTTTAACACTTATACATATAGCTTAATTTCTGGTAGTTTAACGAATAACGAAAAGAGGTGAGTTATAGGGATTTTACCTCAATCCATTCTCTATCAACCGCATAACTTGCCACTGAAAATGGTTTGAAAGTTTACTAACTAGATACGCAAAACCAAAGCAATATGTATAAATGCTAAAATGGCTCTCGGGCTTCTCAACATAAATGTGGTTCTTAATTAAATGTGTCTATATATATGTGTTATTGTGTTAATCATTTTACCTGTAGGCTGTAGACATACACATAGCATAAATAAACCCAATTATGAGTTAATGGGTCAAAATTATCACCAGTAAATCATACACCAAACAAACATTAACATGTCTATTTCCCAGATTGGGGTCGTTCTTGCTGCAGATGCACTGTTTATTGCGGTTCAACAAGCAGCTCGTTATCTTCAGGATATAAGAGCTAACTGAAGATGGTTTATTTTGTTCAAAGATCCGCTAGAGTTTGTAGATTTCTGTATTTGTGCATGATTTTCAAGAGGGGATTGTATTGGTATTTCCTTGATAAATTTTGTCTCATGTGTAGAGGTATGTTGTATCTAGTGTAGGAGACAACTGGAATCTTATTGTCTTTTCTATTTGTGTCTATGTGTGTGTTTTGATTGCTCCATCAAATCAGTGCTCATACTTACATGAAGTGTATTATGCTAAAATATGCTCTGAAAGTATCAATCATGTGCAATAATGAAACTGTTACATTTTTTTGTCGTTTTAACTCTTCATTCAAAATATGTTTAGTGAAACCGTGTTGTTCGAGTGTCTAGATACGTATATAAAACATGCAAAACAAGCACCATATCTTATATAACACGTATCTCTTTAACCATATCACTTGACACCGGTGCTTCCTATTTAGACCACTGATCACGCAGTCAAGTGGATTAGATTAAGATGAAAACAAGGCCAAGTTGCTACAAAACCAATAAAGTAGGGACAAAATGTGTAATTATGAGGCTTAAGGAGTCGATTTATAGTTTCAGACAAAACATGAATGAAGAATGTAAAGTAAATTACGCGGATGATTCTTATGCTCGCTTGATGAATGCAAAAATTCATAATGGAGAGGCTAAAATTTAAATCTAGATACTATAAATAAGCAAAGATGAGGTAATGTTCATCAATTCTATTTTTTCCTGTACTTTTGCTTTGTACTTCATCTTCAGTTCTTCACCATTTTCCTCCAAATCAAGATACTTATTTTCACATCCGCGAGTGCTCACAAGAAGAACCTCTTCTTGTGGCGAGTCCTAGCAGTTTTTTTTGCAGGATCAGTTCCATCTCTGACGAGGCAACATTCGATCTCACCCTCGTTGGTTGTTCGAGGAAATTCTGTTAAAGGATGTTCTCTAGTTATCTATCCCGACTGGGATTTTCTTCTAACACTTGCACATTAGTTGTTCAGGTTGAAGATGGTGGTAGTCGGATTTCATTAGAGAAGAAGAAGAAAGGGCTTGCAGTCTATAGTAAAAAATGGAGGTGTAAAATGATTATTTTTAAAAAGTTAACGCAAAAACAAATACCGAACCACTACAAAAACCAAAAGTGTGACACTTAGAACAAAGACTTGGCATATGTGTAATTTCTCAAGAGAAAGAAGCATACGTAAAACTTTGACTTACCACAAGAATCATTTGTGTAATGTTACTCAAAAATATAATATATACTTGTGCTACGTGAAACTTTGTTTCTTTTCAAGTTCGAGGATCACTTTGTTAGAGTTGCTTGTTTAAAAACCAATCAACTTATAAACACATAAACCCGATCTTGTTTTATCTCAAATTCGGAAAGTGAAAATATGCAATAGTTAAATAGAGGTGCTTGTTTAAAAACCAATTAACTTATTATATATTGAGTTATTTTATTTAAAATTTCACTATGTAGATCATCCATATTACCACTCTACTTTTGATTCTACTTTTGATTAAAGTACCATAAAGAAACACTTGTGTTTTACTGTTATTCCAAGACACATATATGACGAGATCAACAAACAAGCGTATTAGAACGGGGTTGCAACTACGAGAAGAGGGATCCTCTTGCGAACTGCGATACCAGGACATTCAGACATATACAATGTAACAAGTAGGAAACCGCACCGGTCCACTACTTGGGGAGAATACCCCATCACTGGTTTAAAACACGTCCGATATGGAAGGTATCCAACCCCTTATAAAGATACTTTCGTTCCCCTTCCCAACCGATGTGAGATGTTACATCCTCCCCCACTTGGGAGACCAACGTCCTCGCTGACACACCGGCCTGACCCTGGCTCTGATACCAACTGTAACAAGAAGAAAACCGCACAGGATATTGTCCGCTTGGTGAGAATACCCTCATCATGGATTTAAAACGCGTTCGATAGGGAAGTTTCAAAACCGCTGACTCGATCAACCCATGCAATGTAGGGTATAAAGTCGTCAGGAAGTCCTTTAAAAGTTGCTTGAACTTTTTACCAATCTCCCATTCGACTTTAAAAGTTGTTTGATTAGAGAAGATGAACGAGAGTGGATGAAAACACGGGCAGTGGCAGAGGTTTAGAGATGATGGAGATGAATAAACAGGTGGTGGTAGAGGTTTGGAGATGATAGAGATGAAGATGGTGGTAGTGGTAGTGGCAGAGGTATGTGATGGTGTGACCGTCGATATAATCAATGAGGGGGGGGGGGTTTGGATTTTAATGATTTTGACTATTAGTTTAAGTTATTTACAAAAGCCCCTTAAAAATAACACATGTTAAATTACACAATTAGTACTTTTATGTGAAAAAGAATAAAGTGTCCTTACGCTTAACATAGTTATTACACTTAACATAATTATTACACGATGTTAACGGGTTGAAGTTAGATGAGACGAATCGAAAACCAAAGGGAGTAAAATCACGATTTTGAAATCTTTGAATGAAAACCATTTTTTTCGTCAAACCACATGGAGCAAAAACAAAGTTTATGTTAGATCTAATTAGAACTTATACAAAAGAAAATTCTAGCTAAGTAGGGGGAGTCGTGGATTGCGTTGGTCCCATATCAAGACAATAGTTCTATTATCGATTGAAATAGTTACGCAATTATTCGATCAGTTGTAACATCGGTCAAATTTAAGTTGCATAAGCACACACCATATACCAAATGCCTAGATCCATAACCAATCATGTATACGTGAATACATGCATTCCTACATACGTGCATCCGTACATGCATACAAGCAATACAGACATACATGCACACATACACATACATACATACGTACGTACGTACATACACACGAACATACACACGTACATACACACGTACATACATACATACATACATACATACATACATACATACATACATACATACATACATACATACATACATACATACATACATACATACATACATACACACACACACAAACACACATACACACATACACACATACATACACACAGACACACACACGCGCAGACACGCACACGCGCACATACATACATAGCGCGGCCGCGCGCGCGCACAGACACACACTCACACACACACACACTCACACAGACACACACACACAGACACACACACACACACACACACATAGACACACACACACATGTGCGTACGTACCTACCTAAATATCTATGTACGTACCCTACATACGTACGTACATATATACATTTATTTGCGCATTCAAAACTTGACATCATGTTCGATTCAGAATTCGGGTCAGATACTATATTTATTCGTACATTCAAAACTCGAATTAAAATTTGTATTTTGAATTCTTATAAGATTAAAATATAATTTTTTTGAGTTTAATTTGAATAACGAACACCCTAGATTAATCAAGACCAAAAGCTAGACCGAGTAGTAGTTGGTTGGTTATTGTTATGGCTAGGTCGGTTCAATGGAAGACCACATTGTACCATTGAACCACCTAGTTAAATTGTATATAAAAATCATTTTTTATTAATGATTTTATTGCAACCTAGAATTAAACCGAAGATTTTGATATAGCTTTATAAACCATATTGGGCTGAACTTCAGGGCTCCAGCTTCCGGGCCATATAAGTTGGGCTTTGAATCCAAGTATAGTGGCATACTGGCATACATATTGGTTATAGGCCAATATGGGCCATGAACATGCTTGGTTTGTGGGCTATAATACAGCACATTGTTCTATATTTTCTATTCTTTAATTATACAATTGGAGATTTATGGCAAGAATGATGGTATTGGTATACATGGGTAATTTGGGACATGACAACAAAAAAGACACTTAAATTCAAGGGTTTGGGATTAGGGTATGGGTTTGGGTAAGATGGAGGTGGAGGTGCTCGCCGAGAAAAAAAGGCGGCCCATGCTACAATGATGATGGCGATAACAGTGACGGCCGATGGTGGTGGCAGGGGGTGTGACAGTGGTGGCGACTATAACAAGGATGTCTAATGGCGGTGGCAGGGGTCAATGGTGGGGGGCGGGGTGGGGAGAGGAGGCGATGGGGGTTGGTGGTTGCAACGATGACGAGTGGTTGGAGATTCCAATTCTTTTTGTTAAATTCTATCATAAATCAAAATGATTGTTGATGTATTTGTTTAAAGATATTTAAGGAATTAATTTCAATTCCAATTCAATTCATTGCTTAACCAATTACATTAAAAATATAATTCAAATCAAATTCCACCAAATTCTACGAATCAAACACATTGATAAATAGAATTCAATCCAATTCCACTAAATCTTATTGAATTCCAAGAAACAAATGCGCACACCATAGGGTACACATACTGAAGAGAAAACACGTAAATGTAACAATTACAACGGTGGTATCTTGATACAGTCTTAAACAACCTATTTTCCAGCTAAAACACTATTATTCTTGTTCTTATAAATTTTCTTAATATATATTTGTTCTTATATGGTGTCTAGATTTTACAGATGTATAGATGTCAACTAAAACTATATGTAGAGATACAACATTGTTTCGCTTGTTTTTAGGTAGCACATACGGCCATTAAGTCAACCTTAAAAACTGAGTTATGATAGCTTACAATGAGAGTAATGTTTGCTGGTAATAAAGTTTAAAAGAATATATGTATATGTTTTGCATGTGTACTTTGTACCATCAACGGCCGAACAACAAAATAATAATCATATTTTAATCTAATTACACATACAAGTATGTATGTGTGCGTGCATACATATAGGTTAATTCGTTGGTTGATAATCCAAAATAAGAAGACTAAAAAATATTCAAGATTAATGTATTTTTCAATAATTTATTGATGAGAAATACGAGGAAAACTATTATACTTTCGTTTATAGGATGTTTTTAAGATATTCGAGAAAGAAACAATGTATCATTTGTATCATTGTTGTATACCGTGATAACTAATAATGTTACATTTCTTCGTCTTGGCATGTATTCATACCTTTCATTTTATTACACATGCCATCCATAAGTTGAAACTTAGGACCCTTATAGTTTTACTTTATAAAAAAACTGTTTGTCACACTCCAACCAGTAGGGATTGTAGGTGATATCGGTGTCATTATCAAGTCATATTAGTTAATTGGGATCAACTTAAACGAAAATTTGGTTAAACATTATTACATGTTAGGTGTAGAGTACATTATTGTTCGAGATTAATCATATTTTTGATACCTAGGAACCTTAGAGGTTCAAGGGGGCAACAAACTTTGCAAGGGCCAAGGTTAACTCCTCATGGGGGTCAATGAGTGGTGCCTACGGCGATGAAAATTTGATTACCATGTTAGCACTTATGTCTAGTTGGTTGGTTATCGAGCATTATTAGAAACTAGTGTATCGCTGGCACTATGATCAACATATGTGCATCGTATAATTGTAATTAACAACTTTTGCTGTCAATAGTAATTAAGGTCAATAGTAATTTAGTTTATTGACAAAACAGTACTATCAACTTTTAAATGTGCATGACTAGCAACGGTAATCAACAATAAGTTTTTTTATAAGAATAACAACTCACATATTTATCTACTTGAGTTCATAAAATACAATAAATTTCAATCTATTCCATGCCAATAGTGGCATTAGTAACAATAGATAAGTGACTGCTCACAACATAGTTATACTTGATAGTAATCATATAAATGACATTTGTTTTAATGACATTTGTTTTAATCGTCATCTAACACACATATTCATGAATCATCGTGTCACTTCAACTAAACATTGTAACGATTCCCTATTTAAAGAAAACAAGAGTCTTTGGTTTTTATAATTATGGTACATGCATGTTTTCATAACAGATTAAAAAACGTATACTCGTTCTAGTTTTCTTTCTGAATTATCTGATTAAAGATTAGCCAAGTACCATCGAAATACTTTAGTCTGACGAAATTAATTTACGATATACCCATACAGTTACAAACTACAAAACCTACTAGGGCTAATGGTTCAACATTCGAAAATCAAAAGATACATACAAAGAGTAGTTAAACGACTTAAATAACTTATATTTTCTCATAGGTTTTCTTACCAAAAGTATATAAATAAGTCATACAAATGTTTAGATAATTTACAAATGATTGTTATATAGCAATATGATTAGTCTAAAAAGTTAATTAAATACTTGCTTACAGATAAATTCTCTCTTTTTCCCCTTTGTAAACGCACGTCAAGAACAAAGAATTAAAGAATTTGTAAATTTATTTAATAATATAATAAACTAGTGTATCTAAGGTTATTATCACAAAGTGATTTTTCAACTCTCGTGCGGAGACTTAACACGCCTTGACATAATATGTACATCTTCGATCTCCACATCATCTCATTCTATCTTAATTTTGATTTTAACTACAATGTTGTTTAGCTTTCTTCTTCCCTTATTCATTTTGGCTATTGCCATTTCAAAATGGTATTTCTCACCTCCAAAAACCCCAAAAAACTCACCACCTTCTCCGATGAAGCTTCCGATCATCGGAAACCTACACCAACTTGGTTCGAGCCCCCATCGCTCGCTCCAAGCTTTATCCAAGACTCATGGTCCTCTAATGTTGCTTCACTTTGGATGCGTGCCAGTGATTGTAGCCTCATCTGCTGATGCATCTTGAGAAATCATGAAAACACATGATTTAACCTTCGCCAATAGGGTGAAATCCAGTGTCCCGAGCATTCTATCATACAATGCTCGGGACATTGCATTCGCTAACTATGGGGAGTATTGGAGACAGATAAAAAGCATTGTTGTTCTCCAACTTCTCAGCCAGAAACAAGTTCAGTCGTTTCGACAAGTGAGAGAAGAAGAGACTGATCTGCTTGTTCAGAGGATCAAGCAGATCAGCTCTTCTTCTTCTTCTCCAGTTGTTAATTTGAGCGAGTTAATCATGTCATTGACAAATGGTGTGATTTGTAGGGCGGCGTTAGGGCGGAAGCATGGCGGCAAGAAGTTTAAACAGTTGTTTGCCAACTTTGTTGAGTTTTTAGGTGTTTTTAGTACATCCCATGGCTGTCGTGGGTGGATCATTTGAATGGGTATGATGTTAGAGCAACGAAAGTTGCTGCAGAGTTTGATGCGTTTCTTGAAGGCGTAATTGAGGAGCATGTTAACCGGAAAAAGGGAACATCCGGTGGTGGCGGTGATGATGATGATGGGAAGGATTTTGTGGACATTCTACTGGAACTCAAGAATGAAAAGGATGCAAATTTTATTCTTGATAGAGATGCAGTCAAAGCTCTTATTCTGGTAATTTTTTGACACCACGGTTTATTAAAAACAGAACTACGGGTGGTAAAGGGTTCGTGTTTGTGGGTTGAGAGGTCCAACCCAACACAAACATGAGAATTTAATGAAGTGGAAGCAAGTAATAAAATATAGAACAATTGTCAAAGGAAATTAATAATGAAGCGAATATGAAAACACTACAAGTGATATGTACTTAATATTCTCATAATTATTTCTAATTAAATTTTATTATATTTTATATTTTAACTATTATTTTCTGCAAGTTAGAAGTCGATGAAAGTTCTCATCTTATATTAGTCAGTTTTGCTGTCCTCCTTTTATAATTTACACGCCAAGGATGGAATATAATTAAGTCCCAATTTAGAAACATGTGGAGGAAAAAATATTAATATTATCAGTATTTTCACTTTTAAACTTTTGTCATTTAAATTGTGACATTGTTCAAGTGTACCTAAACCATAAGACGTCTTCGGATATGAATAATATTTGAAGTAGATCATCACACGTGAAGATCGATCATGTTGTCTTAAATGTTTTATGCATTGTGAAATTTGTTGTACGAAAATAGATTATCGAGTCTAAACCCGGAGACCATTTATGTAATTTTCTCTAAACAAAAGGTTTTATAACTTTTAAATTTATTTTTGTTATTTCTTTGAATAAATAATAAAAATGTAATATATTAAAAATTAAGAAAAGTTAGGGCCGTAAATATAAGGCTAAAATAAAGAAAAACAAATTAATTTTCTATAAGTACGTTATAATCAATTAGTTGATACTTGATAGTTTTCAATAAATAATATAGTTTTGAGTAAATTACTATCTTAATCCTTAAGGTTTGATTAAAATAATTATTTTAGTCTAAAAATTTTAAAATAATTTTTTTAATCCAATAGTTTTATTTTTATAACAAATTTCAAGTCAATTTTTTTATTTTTCTACCTTTCTCTCTTTCTCTTTCTTTCTCTCTCTCCTTTCACCCATCATCATCATTATCATCATCATCACCTTAAACCCTAGCCACCCACATAGAATTTCAAATCACTTAAATTGAAATAGACGAGGATAACTAAATCAACATGGTTTACACAAACTCTAAAATGAAATAAACATAATCTACACAATAAGCCATTATCATTACAAGGGTTTCATCCACCACAATTTCAAGGTGTAATGATGATGATAGAAACATAATCAAAGCTTTAAATTGAAGCTTTAACTTGACAGAACCCTCAAATCTAAACTAAAAATATTTCTCTCCACAGAAACTACAAATAGAAGCTTTAAATATAAGGTAAGCGATCGATGATTTCTGTTTTAATCATCGATAAAAGGTGTTAGTTGGTGATCGTAGTGTTAATATGGTGAGTGATTCACAAGAGATGGTGGTGTGCGATGAGAGATAGAGGAAAAGAGGGAGATAGAGGAGAGAGAGGTGGTGTTAGCCTAGGAGCTGGTGGCTTCAAATGATAGTGAAGGTTGGTTCATCCAACGATAGTTAGAGTGAGAGAAGACAAAAAATGTGAAGAAATAAGGGGTAGGGGTGGGGTATATGTGTAATGTTTGTTGTTATGCTATAAGTGGCACTATAGTCCTTTTACACTAACTTAACAGAACATGATTAACGTTGTTAATGGGCCGGATGAAAATGGTTAAAAATGAATCTATTGGACTAAAAAGTTATTTTTTAACTTTTGGATTAAAATGATTACTTTAACCAAACGTCAGTGACTAATATAGTAATTTACTCCTTAATTTTTTAATGCTAAATCTGGGTAGGTTACGGTTTTGAAATGTTTTATATTTTCGTTAAATATACTCCTTAATTTTTTAATGTTAAATCTGGGTAGGTTACGGTTTGAAATGTTTTATATTTTCGTTAAATACGTTTTACAGTTTGCTTTTTTATTTTTTTAACGTTTATTCTTATAAAGACGTAACTTTTCATATTCCCAAGTATATCAAAGTGGAATGTTTTTATCTCTGTTTTTAATGTTAAAAACCGAGTCATCGAAACAAGATATCCCAATCTATATATAATACTAAAAGAGTAACTTAGGGGGACATTTGGAACATTCTTAGGCCCATAACTTTATTTTTCCCGCCTCTCTCTCCTCTTAAATAATTACCTAAATTAAGAAATATTAAATAATTTTAATTTTTTTAGATTAATTTTTTGATAAATTAAGAAAGATGTCTTTTTATTAATATTATTTCTAGAAAATAATTTTTTATTAAACAAAATTTTTTTCTAAGATATCTAACTTTTTTTAAAATATAAAATATTTTAATATTGATTTTTTTAAAAAGTAAAATTTTTATAAAATAAAAATAATTAAAATTAGGAGATATAATAAGAAATTTTAAAAAAATGTCATTTTTTAATACGGTTTGTTTTGAAAAAATGTTTAACTTTTTTTTGAAAAAAAGTTTAAAAACAATAGGTTAAAATTGATATCATTATTTTATTACTTATAGTTATTACTTATATAATTTTAATCATATCTTATTTTAGAATATCATTTTATACTTTATAAAATTTTATTATATTTAATATTTTATTTTTTCAACCCGTATAATACAAGGGTTTACTAAAGTTAGTTTTAAATCTATATATAATACTAAAATAGTAACTTACGGGGACAATTGACACATTTTTAGGCCCCCTAAGTTCATTTTTGTCGCATCTCTCTACTCTTAAATAATTATCTAAATTAAAAAATATTAAATAATTTTAATTCTTTTTTAGACTAATTTTTTTTAATAAATTAAGAAAGATGTATTTTTATTAATGTTATTTCTAGAAAACAAATTTTTATAAAATAAAAATCTTTTCTAAAATTAATGTTTTTAAAAAAATGACATTTTTAATACGGTTTATTTTGAAAAAAATGTTAACTTTTTTTTAAAAAAAGTTTAAAAATTAATATCATTATTTTATTATTTATTTTTATTACTCATATGTAATTTTAATCATATCTTATTTTTGAATATCATTTTAACTTCATAAATATTTGTTATATTTAATATTTTATTTTTTAACCCGTATAATAAACGAGTTTACTAAAGTTAGTATTAAATAAATAATAATTAACATTCTAGCTCACGATTTGATATGTCAAAAGATTCCTTTTAAGTCTAAAAGAATACAGTTTCATTTGGCTGTATATTTCGCTATGACAATAAACAAAAGTTAAGGTCAATCTTTATCAAAAGTCGATTTGTACTTAAATGAGTCTGTTTTTACGCATGGTAAGTTTTATGTCGTATTGTCACAAGTCAAGAGTAAAAATGAATTGAAACTCTTAGCTTTAAATAATGAGGACAAACTTACTAACGTTACTACAAATGTAGTTTACAATGAGGTTTTTGTTTATTTGTGACCTTATAATCAAAAGTTGTTATTTCTTATTTAATATATAATGCATTTGGTTTTATTTATGATTTTATGTTATTTAATAATTAACTCTCTATCTTTCGTGTAATACGCGGGTAACTAAAACTAATAGTATAAATATAAAAACAAATAACTGCTAAATATAAAACTAATTTGAGTATAAAGTTGTAGACATGGTAGAAGTAATAAAGTTTTATTCACTGTTCTACTAAGATCATTCATATTTTTTTAATTATAAAAGGCACTTATTTTTATATATATTATTAATTGTTATAAACTTTTTCCATAACCGTTATAAGTTTTTGAATTACTAACCTATATAATATACATACATATATGCATATTATTTTTGAGTTACTAACCTATATAATACATACATATATACGACACTTCATTGATTATAATTAAGTGATTCTTTCTTTAAGTTTAACATGAAGTATAAGATAGTTATCTATCTATATAATTTGCAACTCTTAGCTGCACTAAAATTTTAGATTCTTTTATTTTGACCATATTACTTTTGTTATTTATATAATGACCCCTCATTCATCTTAAAATATTTCATGCAATTATTTTGAGATAACTATTTAAACAATAAACGAGCTTCATCTCACTAGGAATCTATGAATTTTTTCACCTTGAAAAGCTATTTGACCACATGAGTTTAGATTTTACATAATAATCCTTATTCCCTTTGTTAATTTTTAAGTTAAAGTTCTTTTGTTTTTTACCATATATTATCACATCCTTCTCTCAAAATGGCAATTACCGATTAGAAGAAAGAATCATGAACTTGATTAGCAGATGAAGTCTATGTTGTGCGGGTTCGAGACCCTGCCCGAACTATTTCTAGCAACTTTTTTTCTATATTTTTATGAGTTTTGTGTTGTTTTGTTGATGTTATTTCTTTCGTTTCATTTCATAGATAACTTGGGGTTTCACGTGGAGTGATAGCCGTCACGTTATGTATTATATTTGTGTTTTAATATTCGTGTCCATGACGTAAGCTCCGCGCAACGCGCGTGTAGAATATTTCTAGTTGCGATAAAAGTAGACCACTAAATAATAACCAATTTAAATAAATGTTCCACGGATTAGGCAACTACGTTTAAACAATTATAATAATTTCCAACCATGAAATAAATGAATTTAAGTGTTTTTCGGTTAAAGAAGTATAAATGACTTTATAAAACAATATTAAAACTTAGTTATTAGTTTCTCTCAGAGTCTCAGTTTTATTAACACCGATACAAAGGATCTAAAGAATTATTTGTGAATCCAACACTAGAAATATTTGAGTTGTTTAGCCTTTCCTTTTTTATTTCAAAAATTTCATATCTATACAAAGGATAAATTTGGTTTAAATAAATATTAATAAATAAATAATATGCATCCGTTCCCACATGATTAGGGCTGCAAATGAACCGAACGAACACGAACAAGGCCCTGTTCGTGTTCGTTCGTTAAGAAATAAACTTGTTCATGAACTGTTCATGAACACTTACCGAACGGGATTCATTGTTCGTGTTCGTTCATTATGAAAATAAACATGTTCATGAACTGTTCACGAACACTTATTGAGCGCAAATGAACACAAGCAAAAACAAACAAACACAACAACTGTTCATGAACATGACGAACACAAATAAGCTCATGAACACAAATGAATACAAATGATTATAGATTTATTTTAGAAAAAAATTTATATTTTTATTACAAAGACTACACAAAATCAATCAAAAATAAATAAGTAATTAACATAAATATAAAAAAATACTTGATATAATAGTCATAAATATAACTGACACAAAAATTAAGAACATAAACGAACATATTAACGAACATAAACGAACACCTTATCGAATGTTCACGAACGGACATTAACGAACATAAAAGAACACATCATCGAACGTTCACGAACATAAATAAACGAACGCGGCTTGTGTTCATGTTTGTTCGTTTAACTAAACGAACGGAATTTTCTTGTTCGTGTTCGTTCATTTACTAAACGAACGAACATAAACGAACTTCCCGCCAAACGGTTCACGAACTGTTCGCTGAACGTTCAGTTCGTTTGCAGATCACTACAAATAATAGTCGCCAAATCAAATTTGTATTCAATCTTTCTTAATACACGTGCGTATAGAAATCAATATTGGCGCACTTTCATATATATATATATTACGGAAGTAACGTAGAAAAAGTGAAAAACATTAAACATTACACATTATTATTAATGCGTTTGGTGTCCTAGGATATGGTCACTGTATGCATCGACTTCTGCTCAACAGCCGGCTCTTGTGTATTAATTAATCTATTTCATTTCAAATAAACTAATTAAAGAAGTGACAAACCACCTATATATATATATATGTAAAATGTTAAGCCATAAGTGCAATATTATGTTAGCTAGTAACATCATGGAAATCTTCTCATCCTTACAAACCTTTCTAGTTTCTTTGTCTTTGATCACCACTTTGATACTAATTATTGGTTTCAAATGGATCTCATTTGATTCTAAGAAGAAGAAAGCCTCACCACCATCTCCACCAAGACTTCCGATCATCGGAAACTTTCACCAACTCGGTTCTAGCCCACGTCAGTCCCTTCGAGACTTATCCAACAAATATGGTCCGCTCATGCTCCTTCACCTTGGGAGCGTACCCACACTTGTGGTCTCTTCTGCTGAAGTAGCGCGCGAGATCCTGAAAACCCATGATTTAGTGTTCTCTGATCGACCTAACTTAAGTATTCCTAATATACTATTCTATGGCTCTACTGACATAGCATTTTCGCGATATGGTGAATACTGGAGGCAGTTAAAGAGTATTGTGGTTCTAAATCTTCTAAGTGCTACACGAGTCAAATCATTTCGGCAAGTGAGAGAAGAAGAGGTGGGTTTGGTGGCTAGCGCGCTTGGGGAAAGTCGCGGTTCTATTGTTGATATGAGTGCATTGCTTGGTTCGTATACAAGTAACGTGCTTTGCAGGGTGGCCTTTGGGAAGACATATTATGAGTTAGGCTTTACAGACAAGTTGAAAAAGTTTGTGGACATGTTGGGTACTTTTTGTGTAGGCAGTTATATCCCATGGTTGTCGTTTATAGACCGATTGAGTGGTTTACGAGGACGTGCAGAGGCGATTTCTAAAGAGCTAGATCATTTCCTGAAAGGCGTCGTTGACGAGCATCTGAATAAGAAGACAGGAGGTGAAGGAACCCAAGACTTTGTCGATATCTTACGAGATATTCAACAAGATAAATCAATCGGTTTCACGCTTAACACAAATACCCTTAAAGCTGTAATCTTGGTATGATTTCTCCATCTTCATTTTCAAATCAATACGCTTTTTAAATGCGTATATTAAATAAACGTTACATTTAAAAGCAATACCTTATTTTAACACTTTATAAAGTACTAGCTTTAGTAAATCCGTATACAACACGGGTTGATTTAACAAAATATTAAATAGATTAAAAATTATTATCTTTAAAACGATATATTAAAACATGATATGATTAGAATTACCTATGAGTAATAACTATAATTAATAAAACAATAATATAAACTTTTTAACTTTTTTTTTTATTTTTTTCAATGATAAAGTAAACATTTTGTTTCAAAATAACGTTTTAAAAAATTATATTTTTAAAAATTTTCTTACTTTAACTTCCTATTTTAATTATTTTTTTATAATAAATTTACTGTAAAAAACTAATTTTAAAATATTACTTAAAAATAGTTTATTTTTGAGAAAAAAATTCTTTTTATAAAAAAATATTTATATAGAAATAACATTAATAAAAAGATTTATTTTTTAATTTATTAAAAAACTAATTATAATAAAAAAAATAAATAAACAATATTATTGGTAATTAATGTAGTTATTTAATATGAGAAAGAAGCGGGAAAAGTTTGATGAGAATGAATATGACGCCGACATGTGGCACCTCATTTACCCTTTTATTAGAGTGGGAAGATTTATAAACTAGGATGTTCTCTGATTGGGATATCAATCCGAGTGGTAAATAAGTGTTAATTAATATAATTATCTTTGTCATAAGAACGATACATCCTTACTTAACAACAATGACATACAAATTGCATCCTTATTGAACTAGCAATCATTTTGTTAAGGCACTATTGTTTATTAACAATAACAATACACTACCCTTTTATGAATATAATAGACCATTGCCAAACAATTTATATAAATTAAAAACGCACACAACCATTTGCTACTGCCGTCCATATATGCTTTGAGATATAACAGTTTTAAGTAATATATAATAGACAATAAATTACTCAGATTTTATATTATATTATTGTGATGGGATTTTTTCATAACAATTCAAAACAAGGTGATTTAAATAATAAAGCTTTGTTGTCCTTTAGTGTTTTTTATGTTTCAAAAATGTTAACTAAAAATCAATTACTTAATACTGTTAATATTGATCAAAAGATATTAAATGGTTATCAAATCTTATTTGCGTGTCTTACATATATCATAATAATAATAATAGTCAAAGGAAAAACGGTGGTTTGTTCAAGAAAGACAATTAAAAGTTTCTTTAGTACTTTACCAAATTAATTTGTTAACCGAAAATATTTTGTTTCTTTTAGGATGTATTTGTTGCCGGATCGGATACTATATTCTCAAGTTTAGATTGGGCGATGAGTGAGCTAATAAAACACCCAAGAGTAATGAAAAAACTACAGCAAGAAGTTACAGAGATTGGAGGAGGTAGATCTATGATCCCAGAGGTAGATTTGGAGAAAATGACATACCTTAAAGCTGTTGTGAAAGAGGCTTTGCGATTGCACGCCCCACTCCCACTTCTTCTTGCTCGAGAAGTCCGACAAGGTGTCAATCTAATGGGATATGACGTTCCCTCAGGCACACAAGTGATCATTAATGCTTGGGCAATTGGAAGAGATCCAAATTCCTGGAAAGAACCCGAGGAGTTTAGGCCAGAGAGGTTCTTGAACAATCCCGTTGAGTATAAAGGGCTTCATTATGAGTTTCTACCATTTGGTGCTGGTCGTAGAGGATGCCCCGGTCTTCACTTTGCCATAGTTCTTATTGAGCTCATATTAGCGAATATCGTATACAAATTCAACTTTACGTTACCAAATGCAGTTAAAGATGTGGATTTGGACATGACTGAGGCGAATGGAGTGACGGTTCAAAGGAAAACCCCGTTATTGGTTATGGCAAGCCCGCGATTCTAGTAGGTTTTCTCAATATATGTTATATTATAAACATATGAGGTTTTGCTGCATACTTTGAAAATAATAAAGGCATCATCATCATCGTTGTATTCCAAAATATATCATTAATTATAACGTTGCAACATGGTCACCAACATTTCAATCAAGTTACCGACTAGATAAAGGCCTAATGGTTCTATTATAACATTCATTTTTGTGAAGAATAAAATGTAATGTCTTCTTATTATTTGAAGACTTGCTCCGAAACTCTCGAATTTGACTTATCTATAAAGTACATGAACTCCAAATTAATTGTAACATCAACCATATATAAGACTCCACGTTGTGGAGAATTAAACGAGCGCCAATGCTTGTGACGTGAAGGTTAAGTGACGCCAAAGCCACTACTCCAAAATTAAAAGGGGCATTAAAGTTGTTAACGCCATAGTGTTAAAGAGCGTGAAATTTTTTTATTTGTAATCTTTTATATAAAAAAGAATTATCTATCTAACTACCAATATATACACATATTTTCAATCATACTCTCTCATAAACTCTATAGTCTCTTCTATCTTATTACGAATGGATCAACTACCTAACGATTTAGCTTCTTGGGATGTGGATGAAACGGTAATTATCGAGGCTATTCGAGTGAGGATAAAAATTATTATGTTTATTGAATATTAAATAAAAATTATTGTATAGTATCTGCAATTGGTTTAAACCACTACACATGATTTAAATATGATTCTATTAAAGTTGTTTTCGTCTACATGACATCTACTTGACACTTTAACTAAACATTTAGCTAAAATTACTACACATAGTCTAATGCTAAAAGATATTTATGTAACTGATTGATCCGTTGAAACTCATATCACCTTATCTATATGCTAAACAGAAAGGATACTCAACCCAAGCATTACTTTTAATTATGATAAAACTATACGTTTTGAGGTGAATTTCATATATGTATCCTTGCAAACTTGATAAATATTATTTATATCCAAACAAAATTTTAAATATCATATATATCCCTCTAAAATAATTAAAATATCATATATATTCATTTTAATATATTTAATTCGTAATATGACCATTTTATCTTTAAAACTCTTTATAAGAACAATTAATGTCTCTTGTTCCAATCCTTGTGTCGAAAACAAATACAATACATCATAGTTATAATATAGCAATCCAAACCGTGGTCCTAGTTATGATTACAAGAGATATTGATGATCGATCCTCAAATTCAACTCAATCAAGATCGCAAGATCAAAAGAATCACAATACGAATGAAACTAAAACTGATTACAAAGAAATTACAGTGTATTCAGAATGAATTGAACGTTACATCGAAGTTCTTTATATACACTCTAGATGTTAACGGTAATTAACAACCCCACTAAGAATATTACACAATGCCCCCTCTAACTATGAGCAAAGTACAACTAAATGACAAAAGAATAGAAACTTGTCAACGCTGTTGACAGCGGATGATTAACACTCCACAACGGACGTTGAATGAACAACAATCCATAGCGGATGGTTTAAATGTTGACAGTGGATTTACTGTTAAGACAGCGGATGAACTAATAAGATCTTTCATCTTTCTTTCACTACTTAACAATGTCCACCTTAGTGATAGAAAGATCTCTTCACCACAAGTTCAACCCACATGTAACTCTTTCAAACAATACATGAACTTTGAACCAGGAACACACTTAGTGAGCATATCAGCTGCACTAAGACTAGTCTCAACACAAGCAATTCTCACTGTCTTTGGATTGACTACTTCTCTGATCCAATACAGCTTAACACTAATATGCTTTGACCTTTCATGGAACACCTGATGCTTAGATAATTGAATAGCTCCCAAATTATCACAATGCACCACCATATCATCAACAAAAATACCCATTTCTGAGACAAATCCCTTAAGCCAAATAGACTCTTTTAAGGCCTCAGTCAAAGCAATGAACTCTGACTCAGTAGTAGACAGAGCAACAACATGCTGCAATGAAGCTTTCCAGCATACAAGTCCACCAAGAACTTTAAAAACATAGCTAGTAATGGACCTTCCCTATCCACATCCTTGGAAAAATCTGAATCAACAAATCCATGTATCACATGCTAATCATCATTATGACCACCGAACAACAAACCAACATCCCTTGTACCATTGAGATACCTAAGTATCCACTTGACTCCTTCCCAATGAGCCTTCCCTGGATCAGTAAGATATCTACTTACCATACTAACAGCAAAACCTATGTCAGGCCTAGTGCATACCATCAAATACATCAGACTTTCAATAACACTAGCATAGGTTATATGACTCATTTGTTATCTAACTTTTTCAGAATTTGGAGAATCTTTACTAGTCAGTTTAAAATGCATAGCTAAGGGAGTACTCACAGGTTTACAATTACTAATAAAGTAATTGGACAATACCTTCTTAAGATAAGACTTCTGTGAAAGCTTAATCACACCTGCAACCCTGTCTCTAGAAATCTCCATACCTAGAATCTTCTTAGCTTCCCTAAGTTCTTTCATTTCAAACTCAGCCATCAACAACTGCTTAGTATCATCTATGATATCCTTGTGCTTACATGCTATTAACATGTCATCTACATACAATAACAAATATAAGAAGTCATAATCTTTCAACTTCTTATAGTAGACACAAGTATCATACTGACTCCTTAAAAATACATGAGATACCACATAACTATCAAACCTCACTGTTTCAACCCATAAAGTGACTTCTTCAATAAGCACACTTTATCAGTTTGACCCTCAGCTTAAAAACCTAGAGGCTGCCTCATATAAATCTTTTCTTCAAGAAATCCATGCAGAAATGTTATCTTTACATCCATCTACTCAAGCTTCAAATCCTGAACTGCTGTGATTGATAGAGTGACTCTTATGGAAGTACGCTTGACTACAGGAAAGAACACCTCACTGTAATCAACTCCAACTCTCTGAGTAAAGCCTTTAGCAACTAACCTATCCTTATATCTAGGACCTTCTCCTGGCATTCCATCCTTTATCTTAAACAGCCATTTGCAGTCCACCAATTTAGCATCAGCTAGCATATCTACTAGGACCCAAGTTTGATTGTTGTGCAAAGAGTTCATCTCCTCTTCCATATGTAACACCCGGCCTTTCATACCACTAATATTGTCCGCTTTGCCTACGAGGAGCTCACGGATTTGTTTTTGGTTGCCCGGGTGAAAACTTCCCAGGGAGGTCACCCATCCCTGGATTGCTGCCACCTGAGCACGCTTAACTGTGGAGTTCTCCTCTCATCCACAGCCAATACGCCCAAAACGCGTTGGTGATATTAGAGACCAGACATTCCTTTTGAACCAGGAATCTCTCCTGTCCACGGCCGATGTGGGATATATGTAGGGTGTCACAATCACCCCCCTTTGGACTCATCGTCCTCGATGAGCCCGAGAACTCACCATCCCCAGTGAGGTTTGTCCCACCATCCCGAATGGCACAGGAGTGGCTCTGATACCATTCTGTAACACCCGGCCTTTCATACCACTAATATTGTCCGCTTTGCCTACGAGGAGCTCACGGATTTGTTTTTGGTTGCCCGGGTGAAAACTTCCCAGGGAGGTCACCCATCCCTGGATTGCTGCCACCTGAGCACGCTTAACTGTGGAGTTCTCCTCTCATCCACAGCCAATACGCCCAAAACGCGTTGGTGATATTAGAGACCAGACATTCCTTTTGAACCAGGAATCTCTCCTGTCCACGGCCGATGTGGGATATATGTAGGGTGTAGATGTGACAACTCATCCAAAACTCACACGATTTCGATTTCCTTGTGCCAATGCAGTAGACCAGTGATGGAACACTCACCATGTAACGCAATTTTCGGGACGAAAATTCTTTCAACATGGGGATAATGTGACATCCGGTAATTTTCCGTTACCAAACTCCGTTTGTTCCGTTAAGTCTTGCATACACGTGTCGGGAGCACACACTAGTTGTCGTTGAACGTTGGTGACTTAACAGTAATCAGTAATGTTAAATTGATGATAATTAGATTAACAATGTGATTATTAAGTTATGCTTATGTGATTTGAATGTTAACTGTAATGTTATCGCGTAACGTGAAAACGTGCATATTTATTCGTGTGTTTTGTGATAAATGGGAATTATGCATGATTGTTATTTGTGATTAATAATAATTGTGTTTAGTAGTTAAAAACTATTTAAAATCTATTCAAAAAGCTTAATTTTTATAAAATACAAAATGCAAGGGTTTAAAGGGTATTATGCAAAAATTATATTTTTAAAACACAAAACCCAACCCTAATCCCACCCCATCGGCCGCGACCTCACTCCCTCTCCCTCTCCCTTTGCGATTTCGGCCAAGAACACCCACAAAGCATCGGTTTTGGATCGATTTCAAGCTCCACAACACATTGGAACATCGATTCTTGTTTTCTTTCGCGAATTAAAGGTTAGTTTTGGTGTTTTCATGCATTATTGGTGTTGGCCGAAACCCTAGTTCGAAATCTGCAAATTGGATGTTAATTCTTGTTCGTTTGGTGATGTTATGATGTTAGTTAGGTTGTGTTGATGCTAGTTAACGTTGATTATGCAAGAAAGTTTGGATTTTGGTTGTTTGTTCATAGGGTTATCTTGGCCGTGAGTTTGAGGCAATTTTGGATCAAATTGGATGTTGAATAATGGTTGTTTGATGTTGTGATTATGTTAGTTGTATTGTATATATATTAATTAACGTCGATTTTACAAGAAAGCCATGATTTGGGTGCATTGTTCATAGGTTACTAATAATAGTAACTTTATTTTGCATGAATTGGTGATTGGATGATGTGTGAATGTTATGGATGTGTTTGTGATGATGATTAGATGCTAGATGGTTGATATGAATGTTAGGAATTCAAGAATGCATGTTGTAGTTCATACCTTACTAAAGATAGTAACTTTTGGGTATGAAAGTTGATGAATCATGATGATTAGGTGTTGTTGATCATGTTTAGATGTTGTCATGGACTTGAAATGGTATATAATTGATGAATTCATGAATGTTGTGTGAGTTTGATGAATTTGGGATGAACTTTCCCAAAAGGGAAACTTTAATTGTGCAAATCCTTGAATTGGATGATTTGAGCATGTTTGGGATATTAGGATCATGCTAGTGTGTTCATGGATGGGTTCTAAGGTGACTAAATGTGTTGTTTATGTTGTATGAATGTTGATTTGGGTTGTTATCTGTTTTGGCCTGTTGTGATTTGCATGATTTGTATGATATCTAGTTATATGATGATCTAAGTAGTACATGTGGTGGTGATGTGCTATATGTAATCAAGTGGTATGTTGATCATGTATGATATGCTGTTGTGTTAGTTTAACGAGTTATCACCTATAATGTCACCAACGGGTCAAACGGGTCAACGGGGTCAAATGTGTCTTGTCTTCCTTAAACCTTGAGTTCTTTGGTTTGTAGAGCACTTAGGGTTTCATGTTGATTCTGTGTACACGTACTTATGTACTCTTGTATTCTAGGTAACCTTTGAAGGTTGTCTTTGCACCTATCACCAGTTCTCTTTAGTAATTATCTTTACATACCAGGTGAGTTCTTGCCCCACTCTTTTTACATAAATCTCTTTTGGGGGAGATGGCATACTGTTTACAAACGCTTTTATTTATGAGTGTGTATAATATTGATATAGTGTTGTTTACCATGGAAAGTCCTCACACTTTCGGATTGTTAATATTGACTAGCGGGGAAATTTTGGGTAGTACTACTGGGTCTGACGAGCCCCACCTGTGCGACTCGAGGTCAAACGGGTGCAATTTTGTCCTATCACATATTCGTCACGACCTGGTAAGTCGTGACGGGAGGCAACAAACGTATCACAGTCAGCTTCAATCGCGAGATCACTATGATTAATATTTTTATGTTAATAGACTAGCTATCTATTGCAATACACTACTTATGCTCTGAAAACTATTGATTGGTTTATATGTTAACGCAAACTCTTGAACTCACCAACCATGTGTTGACTTGTTTAGTATGCTATTCTCAGGTTAAGGTTGCCAGATTGCCTAGGAGCACGCACGTCAGCATTGTTGAGTTGTCTACATTTGCATTGTTTACAAATTGGGATTATTTTCATTTTATACACTTGTGTTTGGGGCGCGTTTGTTTTGCGCATTCTCGTTACATATTACTTGTTTTGGGTGTTCTAGTTTTAAAAACGCTTCCGCAGTATTTTAAACGTTGACTCTGGTTTTGTTTATTAATCATATAGAGTCGTTCTTGGTAACTAATGACTGAGATCCTGGTATGTCACGCGCCTCGCGGTAAAACCCCGCACGCGGATTTTGAGGGTGTGACAGATTGGTATCAGAGCCATTGGTTATAGGGAACTAGGTTGCATACACACACTAGACTATAACCGCACAGTTGTTAGTTACTTACCGTTTACTCTCCTTACTGTATACTCATTGGCATACGCAACACGTACTTCGCAGCATGGCATCGTCGTCCAGGAATTTAGGCAAGAGACCTGCACGATCTGAATCACCTCCTACATCTCCCGTACCTGATAGGGGATCTAACTGGCCACGACATCCTTATCCTCGCGGCGAGATAGACTGGGATCAGCCTTTCGTACCTCCTGAGCTCGATCCTCCGCGTAACTGGGATTTCTACCCCACTTACGTTAACCGTATGGCTTATAGAGAGCGCGTACCACCTGTAGCACCTACACGACCTAGGACTAGGTCATCAACCGCCTCTACTTTGCCTACACTTCCTACCTTGAGCATCCCTCTGGAGCAGGCATTTGCAGCCCTAGTAGCCACACTGGACACAGAGCGACAGCGGATTAGAGGACTCACTGACGAGAACTCTGCGATACGATCTGAGATGCGTCAGCTGCGTTACCAAGTAGATACGCTTCAGGAGCGACTTTCGATGGCCATTGGTGGACATCATACTCTGGCAGGTAACGTGGTAGCACTTGGTGAGCGCATGGATGCACAGGATCACCATAACATGGAGATTGATAATAGGTTCGTTGGTTTAGAGGCACAACTAGCAGCACTTCAGATTGCTGAAGCTCCTGCACCTTTGGTGGACCCTGATGAGGAAGACCCAGAAGAAGAACCCGAGGAAGCCCCCGAAGAAGAACCAGTAGAGATGGATGAGGACAGTGATGGATCTGATATACTGGACTGATCCTACTTTTAAATGACTTAGACTATGTAGTGTTTCTTTTCTTTGAAACCTATGTGGGAAGGGTTGTTTCCCACCCAACTGACAAACTTAAATTTTGACATTGATGGAATATTTTGTGACTCAATTACAATTTATTTATCTTTGATTATTATTTCTGTTATAAACGTTGTGGTTGTGGTAAATTCGTTATTTCTTATTGTTTACTGTACTTTGATGAGATTAATGTGTTGGATGTTACTCATTATTGTAATTGTGAATTTTAAAGTGAAATATGGACGCACGTGGAAGAGGACGTGGGCGTGGTCGTGGACGTGGCGCCGGAGGCCGTGGAGCCGGAGCCATAAACATGACGCCTGCGGAATTGGCAGCATTGATTAATGAACACGTTCAGGCGGCAGTGGCTGCTGCCCAACCTGGACAACCAGCAGGTAAATGATAGCAAGAGGTTAAACTGATTATCCTAGTTATTTGTCTAGGATATCTGACTAATGTTGGGATTGTCAAAACAGGACCACCACCATGTACCTACAAGTCCTTCATGGACTGTAAACCTCATACCTACAGCGGGACGGAAGGGGCTGTAGGGCTTGTAAGGTGGTTTGAGAAGACAGAGTCGGTTTTTGCGAAATGCAACTGCCCGCCTGCTGATCAGGTGAAGTATGCCACAGGGACGTTGGAAGGCGCAGCACTCTCTTGGTGGAATGCCCAGGTACAAATGTTGGGTCAAGCCATGGCCAATGAACTACCGTGGGATGAATTCAAAGAAATCATGACTGAAGAATATTGCCCCCGGAATGAAGTGCAGAAACTGGAGATTGAGTTCTGGCAACTCAAAATGCAAGGCTCAGAAATTGAAGCCTACACGACTCGTACTCATGAGTTAGCCACTTTATGTCCAGGGATGGTGAATGAAATGCACAAGAGGGTGGAGCATTATATACGGGGATTGGTGCCTGAAATTCAAAGTATGGTAACTGCTTCTAACCCCACTACCATACAACAAGCTATCCGAACAGCCCACAGGCTGACTGACCAGGCAGTTGAGCAAGGTCGGTTACCTAAACGGGGTGCGGTGGCAAGCGTGCCCGACCAGAAACGCAAGTGGGATGGTTCAAGCAACAAGGGATCGTCATCCAGCAGCCAATCTCAACCTCAACAACAGCAGCCAAGTCAGCAACAGCAACGGAAGTTTGATAACAACCGAAGCTTCAACCAGGCGCACTCAAATCAAGGACCCGGCGGGTATGGTGGAAGACTGCCGAAGTGCAACCGGTGTAACTACCACCATGTGGGTCGATGTGATAACTTCAAGTGTCAACGTTGTGGGAAGATTGGTCATGCAGCCAAAGACTGTCGGGGTGAACTGATGAGAAAGCCACAACAATCACAAGAAACTCCGAAGGGTTGTTTTGAATGCGGGAAAGAAGGCCATTACAAACGCAACTGTCCCCAGCTTAAGAGGAATGGTAATGGTAACAACAACAATGGGAACAACAACAATAATAACAATGGCAACAACAATAACAACAACAATGGTAATGGCAACAACAATGGTGGAAACAACAATGGAGCCAAAGGAAGAGCCTTCGTCATTGGCTCAGGTGAGGCTCTAAACGATCCTACAACAGTAACTGGTAAATTTTCGGTTAATGGTTGTTTTGCTACTGTATTATTCGATACCGGAGCCGATAGAAGTTTCGTGTCCACTAGGTTCTGTAGTCTTTTAAGTGATATGCCCTCAGCCTTAGAATCTAAATACACCGTAGAGTTAGCTGACGGTACACAGATTCACGTAACGCATATTCTTAGAGACTGCAAGATAGAGCTCGCTGGTCATATATTCACCATAGATCTCATGCCTGTTACGTTAGGAAGCTTTGATGTGGTAGTAGGCATGGATTGGCTTTCCGATAAACAAGCGGAAGTCATATGCCACGAAAAGATCATACGGATTCCCCTTGGTGAAGAAGTCCTTACGGTCAGAGGTGATAGGAGTGGTGCGGTGATAGGCATCATCTCGTTTATGAAAGCACAAAAGTTGTTACGAAAGGGTCGACTGGCCATATTAGCACTAGTCACAGATAAACAGATCGAGGAAAAGAAGATAGAGGATATCCCCGTAGTTCATGAGTTTCTCGAGGTGTTTCCGGAAGACCTTCCTGGATTACCACCTCATCGTCAAGTTGAATTCCAGATTGAGTTGACTCCAGGAGCCGCTCCAATTGCGAGAGCACCATACCGGTTAGCTCCGAACGAACTGCAAGAATTATCCGTCCAACTCCAAGAACTGTTGGATAAAGGGTTTATCCGACCGAGTTCGTCACCCTGGGGAGCGCCAGTTCTATTTGTGAAGAAGAAGGATGGTACATTTAGAATGTGTATCGACTATAGGGAACTGAACAAGGTTACTATCAAGAATAGATATCCCTTACCTCGTATCGATGATTTGTTTGATCAACTGCAAGGATCAAGCTATTACTCCAAGATTGATCTGAGGTCTGGGTATCATCAGCTGAGAGTTCGAGAAGAGGACATCTCGAAGACTGCTTTCCGTACACGATATGGTCACTATGAATTTTTGGTCATGCCATTTGGGTTGACGAATGCACCAGCAGTATTCATGGACCTCATGAATCGCGTGTGCAAACCCTATCTTGATCAGTTTGTTATCGTCTTTATTGATGACATACTGATATATTCAAGGACCGAGGAAGAACATGAGAAGCACTTACGTTTAATCTTGGAATTACTTAGAAAGGAACAACTGTATGCAAAGTTTTCTAAGTGTGATTTCTGGATACGTGAGGTACAATTCTTGGGTCATATTGTCAACGAGAAGGGAATACATGTTGATCCTGCTAAGATTGAAGCGATAAAGAATTGGTCTGTTCCTAAGACACCGAGTGAGATACGACAATTCCTTGGATTAGCGGGATATTATCGACGATTCATTGAAGGATTCTCTAAGATTGCACAACCTCTCACAGCTTTGACTCACAAAGGAACGACGTACAAATGGGGTGAGAGTCAGGAATCTGCTTTTCAGTTGCTGAAACATAAATTGTGTAGCGCACCAATATTAGCGTTACCGGATGGTAGTGATGATTTCGTAGTCTATTGTGACGCTTCTATTCAAGGACTTGGATGCGTCCTGATGCAGCGGGATAAAGTGATAGCATACGCCTCTAGACAGTTGAAGATTCATGAGAAGAACTATACCACCCATGATTTGGAACTGGGTGCGGTAGTGTTTGCCTTGAAGATCTGGAGACATTACTTGTACGGTACCAAATGCACCATTTACACCGATCACAAGAGTCTTCAGCACATCTTTGAGCAAAAGGAGTTGAACATGAGACAAAGACGCTGGGTGGAATTGTTAAACGACTATGATTGTGCTATTAAGTACCACCCAGGGAAAGCAAATGTAGTTGCTGATGCGCTGAGTAGAAAAGAGACTGCTAAGCCTCGACGAGTGCGAGCTCTGCAACTAACGATTAGTACGCAATTACCCGAACAAATCCGTGATGCTCAAACTGAAGCTCTGAAAGTAGAAAATATGAGTTTAGAAGGGTTACGAGGAATGGAAAAGCAATTAGAAGTAAAGCCGGATGGGATTCGTTATTTCATGGATAGACTATGGGTACCTCTCCACGGAGACCTGAGAGACTTGGTGATGAGTGAGGCTCACAAGTCCAAGTATTCTATACATCCTGGATCTGACAAGATGTACCACGATTTGAAGGCGCACTATTGGTGGCCTAACATGAAAGCAGATGTAGCTACTTATGTGAGCAAGTGTCTGACCTGCTCAAAGTAAAAGTGGAGTATCAGAAACCATCTGGATTATTACAACAACCCGAGATCCCTATGTGGAAGTGGGATCAAATATCAATGGATTTTATTACTAAGTTACCTCGTACTTCTACGGGTTGCGATACAATATGGGTTATCGTGGATCGATTGACAAAATCTGCTCATTTCCTAGCGATAAAGGAAACAGATAAGATGGAGAAGTTAACCCGACTTTATCTGAAGGAATCGTTTCGAGGCATGGAGTACCAATCTCAATTATTTCTGATCGCGATTCTCGTTTCACATCACACTTCTGGCAGTCATTGCAGAAAGCTTTAGGTACACGATTGGATATGAGTACTGCTTATCATCCACAGACTGATGGTCAAAGCGAGCGTACTATACAGACTTTGGAGGACATGTTACGTGCTTGTGTGATTGATTTCGGGAATAACTGGGAAGTTCACCTACCGTTGGTGGAATTTTCTTACAACAACAGTTATCACACTAGTATAAAGGCAGCACCTTTTGAAGCTTTATATGGGAGAAAGTGTAGATCACCAGTTTGCTGGGCTGAAATTGGTGATAGTCAATTAACGGGTCCCGAGTTAGTACACGAGACAACTGAGAAGATTGTTCAGATAAGAAACCGCATGGCAGCAGCGCGAGACAGACAGAAAAGCTATGCTGACAATCGACGAAAACCCTTGGAATTTCAAGTTGGTGACAAAGTTTTATTGAAAGTCTCACCATGGAAAGGCGTAGTTCGGTTTGGTAAACGAGGAAAGCTAAATCCGAGATACGTTGGACCATTTGAGATAGTGGAAAGAATTGGTCCAGTGGCTTATCGACTAGCCTTACCTGATTCATTGAGTGGAATCCATGATGTATTCCATGTTTCAAACCTAAAGAAATGTTTAACGGATGAAACGATGGTCGTACCACTGGAAGAAGTTCAAGTAGATGAACAACTACGCTTCATTGAGGAACCGGTCGAGGTGATGGATCGTGAGGTGAAAACGCTTAAGCAAAGCAAGATACCCATCGTCAAAGTTCGTTGGAACTCGAGACGTGGACCAGAATTCACGTGGGAACGTGAAGATCAAATGAAGCTTAAGTATCCTCAGCTATTTGAAAGGACGATGCCAGCCGGTGAAGGTATTAATTAAATTTCGGGACGAAATTTCTTTCAACATGGGGATGATGTGACAACTCATCCAAAACTCACACGATTTCGATTTCCTTGTGCCAATGCAGTAGACCAGTGATGGAACACTCACCATGTAACGCAATTTTCGGGACGAAAATTCTTTCAACATGGGGATAATGTGACATCCGGTAATTTTCCGTTACCAAACTCCGTTTGTTCCGTTAAGTCTTGCATACACGTGTCGGGAGCACACACTAGTTGTCGTTGAACGTTGGTGACTTAACAGTAATCAGTAATGTTAAATTGATGATAATTAGATTAACAATGTGATTATTAAGTTATGCTTATGTGATTTGAATGTTAACTGTAATGTTATCGCGTAACGTGAAAACGTGCATATTTATTCGTGTGTTTTGTGATAAATGGGAATTATGCATGATTGTTATTTGTGATTAATAATAATTGTGTTTAGTAGTTAAAAACTATTTAAAATCTATTCAAAAAGCTTAATTTTTATAAAATACAAAATGCAAGGGTTTAAAGGGTATTATGCAAAATTATATTTTTAAAACACAAAACCCAACCCTAATCCCACCCCATCGGCCGCGACCTCACTCCCTCTCCCTCTCCCTTTGCGATTTCGGCCAAGAACACCCACAAAGCATCGATTTCGACAATCATGCAATTCTTGTTTTGATGGTTAATTTCTCTGTTCGTTTTGGTGATGTTATGATGTTAGTTAGGTTGTGTTGATGCTAGTTAACGTTGATTATGCAAGAAAGTTTGGATTTTGGTTGTTTGTTCATAGGGTTATCTTGGCCGTGAGTTTGAGGCAATTTTGGATCAAATTGGATGTTGAATAATGGTTGTTTGATGTTGTGATTATGTTAGTTGTATTGTATATATATTAGTTAACGTCGATTTTACAAGAAAGCCATGATTTGGGTGCATTGTTCATAGGTTACTAATAATAGTAACTTTATTTTGCATGAATTGGTGATTGGATGATGTGTGAATGTTATGGATGTGTTTGTGATGATGATTAGATGCTAGATGGTTGATATGAATGTTAGGAATTCAAGAATGCATGTTGTAGTTCATACCTTACTAAAGATAGTAACTTTTGGGTATGAAAGTTGATGAATCATGATGATTAGGTGTTGTTGATCATGTTTAGATGTTGTCATGGACTTGAAATGGTATATAATTGATGAATTCATGAATGTTGTGTGAGTTTGATGAATTTGGGATGAACTTTCCCAAAAGGGAAACTTTAATTGTGCAAATCCTTGAATTGGATGATTTGAGCATGTTTGGGATATTAGGATCATGCTAGTGTGTTCATGGATGGGTTCTAAGGTGACTAAATGTGTTGTTTATGTTGTATGAATGTTGATTTGGGTTGTTATCTGTTTTGGCCTGTTGTGATTTGCATGATTTGTATGATATCTAGTTATATGATGATCTAAGTAGTACATGTGGTGGTGATGTGCTATATGTAATCAAGTGGTATGTTGATCATGTATGATATGCTGTTGTGTTAGTTTAACGAGTTATCACCTATAATGTCACCAACGGGTCAAACGGGTCAACGGGGTCAAATGTGTCTTGTCTTTCTTAAACCTTGAGTTCTTTGGTTTGTAGAGCACTTAGGGTTTCATGTTGATTCTGTGTACACGTACTTATGTACTCTTGTATTCTAGGTAACCTTTGAAGGTTGTCTTTGCACCTATCACCAGTTCTCTTTAGTAATTATCTTTACATACCAGGTGAGTTCTTGCCCCACTCTTTTTACATAAATCTCTTTTGGGGGAGATGGCATACTGTTTACAAACGCTTTTATTTATGAGTGTGTATAATATTGATATAGTGTTGTTTACCATGGAAAGTCCTCACACTTTCGGATTGTTAATATTGACTAGCGGGGAAATTTTGGGTAGTACTACTGGGTCTGACGAGCCCCACCTGTGCGACTCGAGGTCAAACGGGTGCAATTTTGTCCTATCACATATTCGTCACGACCTGGTAAGTCGTGACGGGAGGCAACAAACGTATCACAGTCAGCTTCAATCGCGAGATCACTATGATTAATATTTTTATGTTAATAGACTAGCTATCTATTGCAATACACTACTTATGCTCTGAAAACTATTGATTGGTTTATATGTTAACGCAAACTCTTGAACTCACCAACCATGTGTTGACTTGTTTAGTATGCTATTCTCAGGTTAAGGTTGCCAGATTGCCTAGGAGCACGCACGTCAGCATTGTTGAGTTGTCTACATTTGCATTGTTTACAAATTGGGATTATTTTCATTTTATACACTTGTGTTTGGGGCGCGTTTGTTTTGCGCATTCTCGTTACATATTACTTGTTTTGGGTGTTCTAGTTTTAAAAGCGCTTCCGCAGTATTTTAAACGTTGACTCTGGTTTTGTTTATTAATCATATAGAGTCGTTCTTGGTAACTAATGACTGAGATCCTGGTATGTCACGCGCCTCGCGGTAAAACCCCGCACGCGGATTTTGAGGGTGTGACACCATAGCTCTCATCCACTTGTCCATATCAGGAGACTTAATTGCATCTTAATAAGACAATGGTTCAACTGAACTTTCTTCTTTAGCATCATGGAATATTATAGCAAAGATGTCATCTCTAAACCTGACAGGTGGAACTATTTTCCTTCTAGGCCCGTCAACAGCAATACTATGACTAGTATGCTGTCTAGGAGGAACTTCATAAGAACTCTCACCAAGGGTGTCAAATCTAGTAGATGCACCTGTCTCATCAGCAGGTAACTCCACCTCAATATGAACTCTTGTGTCATCTACTGATCTACTCATGACATCCTTATACATCACATCCTCCATGAACACTACATTTCTTCTCATAATTACCTTAGGACTGTCACTATTTACCTTCCACAGCCTATACCCTTTAACCCTATCTGGATACCCAACCATTATACATCTTTGGGCTCTAGGGTCTAACTTCCCTTGGCTGATATGAGAATATGCTAGACAACCAAACACTTTCAGGTTGCTATAGTCAGTCTTCAACCCTGACCATATCTCCATGGGTACCATTCCTCCAATGGCTGATGATAGTGTTCAATTGATTAGATACACCGCAGTCTTCAAGGCCTCAGCCCATAAACTTTTGGGCAACCCATATCCCAACAACATACACCTTACTCTTTCCAATAAAGTTCAGTTCATTCTTTCTACCAAACCATTTTGTTGTGGGGTACCAGGAATAGTTAGATGTCTAGCTATTCCATGTGCAGTGCAAAACCTATTGAAATCAGAGTGACAAAATTCTAACCCATTCTCTGTTCTTAGCTTCTTCACCTTTTTCTCAGTCTGAGTTTCAACCAGTGCTTTCTATTCTTTGAACTTGTCAAAGGCCTCATACTTATGCTTGAGTGTGTATACCCAGACTCTTCTTGAGAAGTCATCTATAATGGATAAAAAATATAAGGCTCCACCTAGAGATACACTCTTAGTGGGTCCCTATAAATCAACATGTATGTAGTCCAACACTCCTTTAGACTTATGAATTCCTTTTGAGAACTTTACCCGTGTAGCCTTACCCATCAAGCAGTTTTCATAAGTACCAACATCATAACTATATAAACTGCTGATGAGTTGTTGCTTTCTTAACTCTGATAACCCTTGATTGCTGATGTTCCCAAATCTCTTATGCCATAACATTGCTTGATCCACATGACTTTCCTCCTTAACCGACATGCAGACATTGCATACACTACCATCAAGCACATAGGTGTTATTACCCCTTCTTGACCCAGTCATAATCACCAATGACCCTTTAATCACCTTAGCCTTCCTATCTTTTAAACTTATAATGTAACCTTCCCTTTCAAAGGTTCCAAGTGAGATCAAATTTCTCTTTAAGCCAGGCATGTACCGTACATCATTGAGTTCCACCATTGTATCATTATGAAGCCTTAATGGTACAGTGTCAATCCCATGAATCTTACATGGCCTATCATCACCCAACTGCACTTTCCCCTTGATTCAAGGGTCAATTTCTTAAAGAAATCTTTATTAGGGGTCATATGATAAGAACACCTAGAATCTATTACCCAATCTTGACTTGAATTAGACTTGGATACTACTAAAACATCAGAATTTTCATACCCATTGTCTGATGCTTCAGGAGAGTGATTCACTTGGTTCTTGTTCTTGTTAAACTCCAATTTTCTTTTCTTCCACTCTGGGCAGTCTCTCTTGAGATGCTTTTCTGAATTGCAGACAAAACACCTGCTTTTTCCTTTGGACTTGGATCGAGGGCCACTACTTCTATTCTTTGATCCATGTTGTTCAGATCTTCCCCGAACGTAGAGCCCATCCGAGCCATCATCCTTTGACTCATCTCTCTTTTGTAGTTCCTTTGAATTCATAGCAGCTATGACCTCTTCCATTGATAGGCTCTTTCTTCCAAACATCAATGTATCCACGAAATGTTCGTATGTCTGAGGTAATGATGATAGGAAGATAATTGCATGATCTTCATCATCAATTTCCACATCAATGTACTCAAGATCAAGAATGATCTTATTAAACTCATCAATGTGATCCTCTAAGGACTTCCCAGACACCATTTGAAACATATACAATCGTTTCTTGAGATACAAACTGTTGGTAAGAGATTTTGTCATATACAAACCTTCTAATTTAGTCCATACACCTGCTGCTGTGGTTTCCTTCGATACTTCCCTGAGAACTCGATCACCGAGGCTCAACATGATCGCGTTGTGAGCCTTTTCTATCACCTCTTTTTTCTCTTTATTGGAGAGCATCTCAGGGAGTTGATCTTCTCCCTTCAGAGCATCTACAACCCCTTGATGGACTAGCATTGCTCTCATCTTCAATCGCCATAAACTAAAATCATTTCTTCCATCGAATTTCTCAATATCGAACTTTGCACTGGTCACCATTCTCCGACCTAATTGAATCTTGATTTCTCTTGAGGATGAGCTAACATGGCTCTGATACCAATTGTTGACGATCGATCCTCAAATTCAACTCAATCAAGATCGCAAGATCAAAAGAATCACAATACGAATGAAACTAAAACTGATTACAAAGAAACTACAGTGTATTTGGAATGAATTGAACATTACATATACGCTCTAGATGTTAATGGTGATTAACAACCCTACTAAGAATATTACACAATGCCCCCTATGAGCAAAGTACAACTAAATGACAAAAGAATAGAAACTTGTCAACGCCGTCGAAAACGGATGACTAACACTCCACAACGGATGTTGAATGAACAACAATCCACAACGGATGGGTTAAATGTTGACAGCGGACGAACTGTTAAGACAACAGATGAACTAATAAGATCTTTCATCTTTCTTTCACTAATTAACAAGAGACAAACTACAGAGTCATGAATACACAAGAACTATTGTTACAACACCATGAACCTTAGTATCTAAGCATTCGTACTACGATACTTAATAATCAAAATCAAAACAATCAAGCTATAACTCGGCTTCCTCTCTTCTTGTTTGCATCACTGCATCAACAAGGGTCTCTCTTGTCATTCTATTGTCAAGTTGGTTATTTGTTACATTAAAATGAATCATCACTTTGTGTTGCTTGGTAGACAAGAACAAAAATAAAGGAATTGAATATAGTGGTGGCGGTGAAACAAAAAAAAGCATAGGCGGGATGTATAATTTTGGGGTGTTCACAGAGAATAAGAATCTTCGTGTAACAGGTGATTTTCTTCTATTGACCAACCAAATACTATTTTTTATTCTTTCTCTCATAATAATTCATTCAGTATTTCGTCCGTTATTCTTGCATATTATATAGATAAATACTATCCTTATAATTGCTATTGTTTCCTCTTTAATCCTTTTCCGTGTTTGTGTGATGGGCTGGATCTCACATTTCCCTATTCATTCTTGTAGGCCTTCTGCTACTTACCCTTTTCAATCGATGGCCCAACTCACAACCCATCAGTGTTTACATTGCAACAAACAATAATTCATGTTCTTCTCAATAATTTAGTGTAATTATTATATATATTAAATAGCAACTCATGTGCTACAATGAAGTATTTGGGATTTTACATTTACCATCAAAGTTTAAGAACTTACAAATAACCCCTATCTATCATTTTCGATTTGATTTTTAGATATATGTGATTTTGCTCTCTTTCTTTCTTCTTTTGGTTTTTGGCATGTGAAATTCAATTTTGATCCTCCAAATTTTCAATAGAACATATTTGGTTTTATATAATTATATTCTATTATGCTTAGGCGTTTTAGTTACATTATCTTTTAAGCATTAATCTCATGACTAACCGAAGCGAGCATGGGTGAAAAACTTCGTTGTTGGTATTGATGTTATATTAAGCGATGTCAGTATTAATTTATATGGTTTCGACGAACAGAGAAGGTAACGATCAAACTCACGCCGCGTAGCTCGGGAAAACGACCAAACTCCCGCCGCGTAATGCGGGGAAAGAAACTAGTTCCAATTAAAGAATTATTTTTTGCTTTGAATCACGTGTCATCATATTTACTTCTTAATTAGATGATAATATTATAAATGCAGAGTTTAAGGAACTAATAATTATAATATATAAACATCATTCGAAGAGTTACTCGGTAGTCTCCAGTTTAGCGTAGTTACACCGTTTATTTCCTCTGTAACCTACCATATACAAAAATGAGTAAAAACAAAACATATTTGTACTAATATCTATACATTTATAACATAATTAATATTCAACTATGTGTATATAAAATGCGTCGACCAACATTACAGACATAACTTTTATAGTTTGTTTTTTTTTTTCCGATTTTTGTTGGTTCCATATTACTGACAGATTCAGGCCGTCATTAATATTCCTTTCTTAATGCTTAATTTTCTGCTAATAACTTCAAGACCCCTTGTGTTGCTTTGTGAAATTGAAATAAAAGGGGAGTTATCTGTTGTACACAAGTTAAATTAATTCATGAAGTTTAAAAAGATAAGTAGTTTATTGTCATGGAAGTGTCTTTATCACTTTTGAACAATAATATATTGATAAACAACTACTAGAAATGAGGAGTTGCCATAACTAGTAATGGAGACTTTTTATGCAGTGTGATGCTATTTGTTTCACTCATGTCCAAATCCTTACCATTGACACCATTCGGCAACGACAAATTGAACTTGTATACCACATTCGCCAAAGCAAGTTCGTACATAACTACGGCAAACTGAACTCCAGGGCAACCTCTTCGTCCGGCACCAAATGGAAGTAGCTCAAAGTGAAGCCCTTTATAATCAACAGAGTTGTTCAAGAACCTCTCTGGCCGAAATTCATCTGGTTTTTCCCAAAGGGTTGGATCTCTTCCTATGGCCCAAGCGTTGACAACTGTTTGCGTGCGTGCTGGAATATCATACCCCATTACTTTCACATCTTGCATTGATTCCCTAGGAATAAGTAGCGGGATTGGAGGATACAAGCGTAAGGTTTCTTTGATGGTGGCTTTAAGATACTCCATTTTCTCCAAATCATTTTCGTAAATCATGGGTCGTCCCTCTGCTACTTCTGTTACTTCTTCTTGTAGTTTTTTCATTATTCTTGGGTGTCTTAATAGCTCGCTAATCGACCACACCAAACTCGCATGTGTAGTATCAGTTCCAGCAGCAAATACATCCTACAAGAGATCAGATTATCAATCTTAATTTACCTCCTGAGACATGTGCACAAGAAAGATTACAAGCTCTTTTGCAAAGTGAACATTATGTATTCAAACTAAAAGCATGTGTTCTGCATATCTTCTATACTCGTTAGTAATTACTGTTGTTAATTTGGTTCATGCTAGTATACACATAAATTACTAATCGAAATAAACATAAAAACACAAAGTTCTTTTCTAGAATCAACCAATGTAAATTTAATTAGCAGCTGAACTAGTAGAAACAAAGATAAATATGTAAACGGTTCAATTCCTGTCAATATACGATTAATTAACGTTATATTTTAGGATTAACAAGTAAGAGACCCCCGCGTTGCGGGGGAGTAAAATAAACAACTAAATTTCAAACGTTATTACGAATGCGCACGTTAAAGAAGGTGGGGTGTAAGATCATGAAATTTAAAGTAACGAAGAAACGTTGTAGTCAACCCGTGAGTTGGAAGGGGCCATGGGCGTAAGACCATGCAAAAACTAATATCGAAACATTGTAGCAAACCAGTTAGTTGAAGAGGCGAAAGGCATAAGACCATGCAATCAACTAACGTTGAAACGTTGCCGCAAACCCTAGAGTTGTAAGGGGCGTTGATAGTATACCTAATTTTATATAAGAGAAATGAAATTTTTATATCGTTGATAACAATTTAAACTTTATATAAAAATAAAAATAAAAATAAATTTGAAGTTTATGAAAACATCACATTTAAAAAAGTTTAGGACGAAGAGTAAAAGAAATAGAAAAAAATAAATAAAAAATTAATCAACTTTAAAAACTTACATGTTTGTAATTCGACGGCTTGTATAATATAACGCACAACAATGTTCTAAATGAAATTACATCGAAATGTATATAATAATAAACATGTTGCACGACATATTCAAAATAGAAAATAGTAAATTTTAGCTTATAAGAGGAACACAAAAAAAGTAAAAAATTATGAATTTGGCAAGAAAAACAAACACAAAAATAAAGGGCATAAATTGTATATATTGATAACTTAAAAGGCCAGGAAGACCAAAGAAAAAACATGCATTAAAAGACAAATAAAATATGCATTAAACATTTGTACTCTATAAAAAAAACAAACACATAACTAAAGGGTATAAAATGTATATATTGATAACTTAAGGGGACAGAAAGAAAAATAACATGCAATAAAAAACAAAATAAAACATGCTTTAAATATTTGTAACTTATGCTTATCAGAGATAAAATGATCGATGGAAAGAGTGTTTTTTATTGATGTACTATATTGTTTAAATACTTAGATGAATGAGACATTTCAGGAGATCTACAACTACCGAGGAGATTTACAACAACCTTTACAACTAGTCAACCTTATACATAGGAACTATAAATTCAAAATTCAAATATTAATTATATTAATTAGTTGAATAATTAATATAATCATGTGGGCATAATACGCCCCCGCAAGACGGAGGCTCCGTTGGAGACACCGATCTTGGAGCGAATGGAGATAAACGACGGTCGCGGCAGTGGCTTGGTTAACGCATCTGCGAGCTGATCTTTTGAGCTGACGTGAAGAACCCGAAGTACACCATTGTTAACCTGCTCTCGTACAAAGTGATAATCTAGGGCGACATGCTTCATGCGAGAGTGATAGACCGGATTAGAGCATAGATAAGTCGCACCTGTGTTGTCACAGAAAAGCCGAGGTGTGCTGTTGCATGGAATATCAAGTTCACGTAATAAATTTTTTACCCTCGATATCTCAGCCGCAGCATTAGCGACCGCTTTATATTCCGCCACTGTGGAAGATCGAGAAACAGATTTTTGCCTGGAGGATTTCCACGATATAATGTTAGATCCGAGGTAAATCAAATATGCAGTAGTGGACCGACCACCATCATTTATGCCTCCCCAGTTCGAGTCGGAGAAGGCTCGGATGTCTAGAGTGGAATCTCGGCGCAAAAACAGACCATGATGTAACGTGCCTTTTAAGTAACGTAGAATCCTTTTGAGAGCTTGCCAATGGTTTTGTTTTGGGTGGTGCATGAATTGAGATAGCTTATTAACCACAAACGAGATGTCTGGGCGAGTGAAGGCAAGATATTGAAGAGTACCAACGAGTTGGCGATAAGGAGTTGGATCAACTGAGGGTGAGGGGTCATTGGGGATGAGAGGATCAGAGACACTTAGCGGTGTTTGGACGTCCTTGGCACCGTCCATTTTGATGGATGTTAAGATGTCTTTGATATGACGATGTTGAGAAAGGACCAGGCCATTGTTGGTGGGAATGACCTCAATGCCAAGGAAGTGGTGGAGGAAACCGAGATCCTTGATAGAAAACCGATTGCCCAAGGTTTTGATGAAGTGGTTCAGGAAGGAATCATTGTTACCGGTAAGGATAATGTCATCTACGTACACCAAGAAGTAACAAGTAATGGAGTGGTGCTGATAGATGAAAAGCGAGGCATCAGAAATAGATTTTTTGAATCCAAAATCAAGTAAGAAGGAGGTCAGTTCAGTGTACCAAGCTCTTGGGGCCTGTTTGAGACCATAGAGAGCCTTTCTTAACTTGCAAATATGATTTGGAAATGTAGTGTTTGTGAAACCGGGCAGTTGCTGTATATAGACATCTCCATGAAGAGTCCCATGAAGGAAAGCATTGTTTACATCCAGTTTGGCGAAGTGACCAGTGCTTAACAAGGGCAATGGATAGAATAGTGCGAATGGTGACCGGTTTTGTGACCGGGCTAAAGGTATCAAAATAATCTTTTCCAAATTCTTGATGAAAGCCCTTGGCCACAAGTCTTGCTTTGAATTTGTCAACGGTGCCATCCGGTTTGCGTTTTATCCGGAAAACCCATTTACACCCCGATTGGATGTTGATTGGTTCTAGGTACAAGATCCCATGTGTGATTTTGAAAGAGGGAATTATATCCAAGATCCATTGCTTGCCTCCACTGTGGATCTTTTAAGGCTTGAACATGAGTTGAAGGTTCAATGGAGGGTGAGATGGGATGTAAGGTGGCGGTGTTGATAAAGGTGGAATTAAAGTATTTGGGGTTTGGTTTGGGGTGTCTGTGTGGGCGAGAAGATGGCGGGGGTTGGGAGACAGAAGGTAAAGGTGGGTGTTGGGTAGGAGTGGGTGAGGTAGATATAGGAGAATGGATGGGTGATGGGATCGGATGGTGAGTGGATGACGACGAGGGAGGGGTATGTTCGGAAAATGAGTGGGTTTCTTGAGGGGGACAGGCGTGGATGAGTGAGCTGGAGAAAGAGGAGGAGTAGGACTTAGGGTAACATGGGAATTAGGGGAAGTAGGTGTAGTAGAGTCATGTGAGGTAGGGTTAGGAGAGAGAAAAGGTGGTAAAGAGGATGATTTTGGTAGAAAGGAGATAAAGGAATCTGCTGTGTTTTTGTGGGCATGTGATTGGAAGGGAAACAAACTGGGTATAAACCTCACATGACGGGAATGATACAGACGATTTGTCTTGGGATCGAGACATTTGTAGGCGGATTTGGATGTTGAATAACCAAGGAAGACACAAGCTTTGGAGCGTGGCTGAAGTTTATTTGTTGTGTAGGGTTTAAGCCAAGGGTAGCAAAGACACCCAAAGGGTTGAAGTTTCGAATAGTTGGGATCAGTTTGAAACATCATTTGAAATGGGGAGAGATTGTTGAGAGTAGGGGTGGGCATTCGGTTGATTAGGTAAGTGGCAGTTTGGAAGGCATGAGGCCAAAAATGAATTGGTAAACTGGAAAATGAAGGAGAGAGAGACCCGTTTCGACAATGTGACGATGTCGACGTTCGGCGATGCCGTTTTGCTCGGGTGTGTGAGGTGGGGTGGTATAATGGGAAATACCATTTGCAGCAAGATAGGAGGCAAGGCCAACGTATTCACCGCCATTGTCGGTAAAGATCGCGACGAGGGGTGTTTTAAAAAAATTATTCACCAACTTTTTGAATTGTGGAAAAATAGTGGCAACATCAGATTTCCATTTGAGAGGATATAGCCACACATACTTGTAGTAAAAATCAACGAAAATGATGTAATAGCGATAACCCTCAAGGGATTGATCAACATGGCCCCAAACATCGGAATAAACAAGTTCAAGTGGTTTGTTTGCAACCAAAGAATTTTTACCAAAAGGAAGTTTATGGCTTTTATTCGATAAACAGGAGTTACAATGAAAAGAGTCATGTGACATTTTATTGAAATTAAGTCCTAACTTAACAATTATAGACTTAAACACTTTGAACGAAGGATGTCCAAGAGTGTGATGCCACGCATGTAACGATCCTGTTGTTGATGCATTGATTTGAGGTGATGCAATGGGTCCATAGTAGACATCATTAATATTCTTGCCCCGCAGTAGATGCGCCCCCGTACGAAGATCCTTGACAAGAAAATGATATGGAAAAAATTCAACAGAGACACGATTAGTACGACAGATTTTTGCAACATAAATAAGAGGATTGTTTAGCTATGGAGAGATTAGAATGTCATGAAGAATGAGTGAACGAGAAGGAGTTGAAAGAGTGGATTGAGCAATATGAGTAATGGGAAGAGTATTACCATTGCCAAGAACTATCTCATCAGGACCTCCATAGTCTGAAAAGGCCGGCATCTGTTGGTGAGTTGGTGCCATGTGATTCGAAGCTCCCGTGTCCCACATCCACGACGGGACTACCGACTGAGGAGACGGGTTGTTGACGACCGGCAGCACAGGAGAGGAAACATAACCAGGAACGTTGTTGTCCTTCAAAAACCGAGCAAGCTTTCAGCAATCTTTTGTGTCATGTCCGGGTATGCTACAGAAGGAACAAAAAGCTGAAGGCCGAGAGGTGCGAGGTTGGCTGGGAGATGCACGGTTTTGCCACTGGGTTCGTGAATGGTTGTTGCGTGGAGTTCGGTTGTCATGGTAAGAACGGGTCGTGTTGCGATGAGATTGACGTTGGGTTTGGTTCACGATGGTAATTGTAGGTTCAGGAGCAAAGTCTTTTAGTTGGCGTTCAAAGTCTAGTAATTTGTCGAAGAGGTCAGGGAAGGTAATATATTTTTCACGAATTTTGATGGCAACGACAAGTTGGGCATAGTCGTCAGTCAACTGGTTCAAGGTGTGAACCACAAGGTCTTCTTCGTCTACTGGGCTTTGTGCTAGTGCTAGGTCGTCGGAAATCGACTTCATGTCATGAAGAAATTCAGTGATGGATCGGGTTCCTTTGGGATTTTTGGCCAAACGGGATTTAAGGGAGACGATACGCGACCGTGATTGGTTGGCATAGCTGGAATTAAGAGCATTCCAGGCATGTTTTGCAGTGTCAGCGGAAGAGATGAGAGGCTGGATTTGATCAGAACAGCTTCCAATCAGCGCCGATATGATCATTTGATCCTGACAGAACCAGCGTTGATAGGCCGGGTTCGGTGATGTTGTGTTGTCGGTTGTCACCGTCTTGACTGGTGCAGAAGACATTCCAACGATATGATGATCGAGTTGGAGACCGGTTAAGGTTGAAAGAACCTGTTTTCGTCATGAAGGAAAGTTTGTGGAGGTGAGTTTGATAGGGAAGTGAGTGGATGCAATAATCTGAATGATGGTGTTTTGAGTTGCCATGGTAGCGAAAAAAAAAAAATGATGGATCAGATTGTTCTCAGGGGTGAAGCTTTTGGCTCTGATACCATATCAGAGATGAAGTGATCGATGAAAAGAATGATTTTCATTGATGTATTATATTGTTTAAATACAAAGATGAATGAGATATTTCAGGAGATCTACAACTACCTAGGAGATCTACAACAACCTTTGCAACTAGTCAACCTTATACATAGGAACTATAAATTCAAAATTCAAATATTAATTATATTAATTAGTTGAATAATTAATATAATCATTTGGGCATAATAATGCTTTAGTAAGGCTCACTATGGTTTTTAAGGTATATATAATTAATACAAAGAGAAACGGATAACTTTTTGAACTCTTATTCGTATAATACAATAGCTTTCGAAAATGTGAGTTCTATTGCTAGGTTTAAATATATCTTTAATTCAAAAAGAAAATAAAATAGTTCTTACCACAAACTTGTTTTTTAGGATAGCCAAAAATATCAAGGATATGTAACATTTTTCTTGAAAGGTATTAGTCAACTTTTTTGTAAGTTATTAGTCTTGTCTGGTTTTTGGATAGGCAAAAATATCAAGGATCATTTATGACCATACAGCGACAGAGGTTATCCGTTGGTACTTATTAGTGCAAACGAGCGACATAAACCATCATAACATATAAAAAATCAGAACACAAAAGAGTAAATAATCTAGCGAGATTTGTTGGTGATTACCGATGGATTCCAAGACCCGTGAAGGTGGGACGATTACCGAAAGATTACTGAAAAAATAATCTTAGATCTGTAATCCGTCACTAAACAACTCGGCGATAATCTCTGACTACTATCCGTCGGAAACAAATTACTCACATCCAATTTTTTTTAGCTACAACTACCAGCGGATTTTTGTCGGTAACCACCTTTACCAACAGACTGTTCGGTTACATAGTAGTAATTATATTATAAATACTATTAATATTAGAAGTGCATACGTGATGACATAACTTACAATGTTAGGTATAACCTAGTTCTTAATTAAATTAAAATAAGGGATAAACGGAAATTCTTACCAAAATAATAGCTTTAATGGTATCTCTTTGAAGATCAAAGCCGATTGCATTCTCTCTTTGTATATCCAACAATATGTCAACTAAATCTTGATCTTCACTTCCATGATCATCCCCATTTGCTCTCTTATCTAAATGTTCTTTAACAACACCTTCAAGAAAATCATCAAAATCTTTAGCAACTTTACGCGCTTTCTCATCTAGGCCACTCAATCGATCAATCCACGCCAACCATGGAATACAATTCTCGACACATAAAGCGCCGAGCACATGCACAAAATTCTCCAACAACTCGGTGAATTTTCGCCCTTGGTATGACCTCCCTAGGGCCACCTTACAAACTATGTTGTTCACAAGCCAAAAAGTCAACTCACTCAAGTCAACTATAGAACCATGACTCTTTTCAATGGTATCAAGCATTAGAGCCATCTCTTTTTCCCTAACTTGGCGGAATGATTGGACTCGCGCTGTATTGAGAAGGTGGACTACGGCAATGCTCTTTACCTGCCTCCAAAACTCGCCATACGGGGAAAATGTTATGTCGCTGGAGCCATAGATAAGTGTGTCTGGAATTTTTAACTTCGGGCGATTAGCAAACTTTAGATCATGGGTTTTCATGATCTCTCTGGCTGCTTCAGCGGACGATGCTACAAGCATGGGTACACTGCCAAAATGCATCAATATGAGTGGACCATGTTTTTGGGACAACGCCTGGAGTGAGCGTTGAGGGCTCGACCCTAGCTGGTGGAGGTTCCCGATGATCGGAAGCGTTGGTGGAGATGGTGGTAAGTTTTTCTTAATCTTCCATGGGGATGTAATCCATTTGTAAATGATAAAGCTTATGCAAATGATGATGAATGAAAACAAGAAAGGCATGTAGGTTTGTAACAAAGAAAACATTGTTCAGGGTATTGGCTACTAGATTGACAAGGATAATTATGTTGGTAGTGGATATCATCAACTATATAACAATTGTCATAACAATTATTAAAGGCCTACAATGGACAATAATTTTTCAATATTTAATCTATCGAAGTATACGTTGACAATTTATGTGGTACCTTTTTTTTTGGGAACGGAATTAATTTACGTGGTACCTGTATACATGATTCACGATAGTGTTTGTTATCTATTTTCTATTCGTCATGTGACATTTATTAAAATTATTATGGTTTTACAATAATATGTTTGCAAAGACCGGGTATTTGTACGTGCATTTTTGGTTGCAAGTCAGGATGCAAATACCCTTTAACTTCAGATATGTGATAGAAAATGTGGCTATAAAACCTCTGTCGATAATCCTAGCTACTTTGTGATCGCTTTGAGATCGATTTAGCGAGGCTTTTATTTTAATGATTTATTTTTATTTTAATTAATAAAGTTTGTTTTATTTTTTATTCTATTTAATTTATTTATAAAAGTTAAAATGTAAATACAAATTTCAAAAATAAATAAATAATTAATTTGAGATGACGAAATGGGCAAAAATGAGACACCATCATATAAAACGAGAAAAAAAGTACGAAAATTAAATCAAAATGAGTAAAATTGATGTGTTACTAATTTGTCATACGAGATGGTTGTCAGCAACCTAACAAAAACAACTAAAACTTTCATCATCAAATATTATTAGGATGGTGAAGATGTTCATTTCATAATCCTTGACTATACTAAGACTCAACCAATTAGATTTGGCCATTTTAAATGTACCCTAAATAAACTAAGCTACTTTGATAGGTGGCGTAACTATCTTAAACTACTCTAATTTAGTTTTCTTTATTACTCATTTAAAAATAATTTAAACAAGGTATTTTATCCGACCCGCATTACCACGACATCGTACGCGGAGTGATGACGTATATAAATTACAACAGAGTTGAGTCGTTTCCAAATTAAATTTACGTTAATACGTAAAGTGACTCAAATTTAAACCGTTGAATGAAAACATATTATATTTGATCTGACTTTTTTTCCAAACAAAAACTATGTCGAAACATAGACTTACAATCACTCCAAATTGTTTCCGAATTAAATTTATGTAGAAACGTAGAGTAAATAAAAACGTATTATATTTGACCCAATACGTTTCTAAAGAAAACTTATGCTGAAACGTAGACCAACCCTAAGCACACATAAAAATAAACACGAAAACATTTTATATTGGATCTAACTAATTTCTAAACAAAACTCTGTCAAAACGTAGACGTATTTGCGTATATAAAGTTAAGCTCCGCCTCTTCCTTCAACACGTCATTTATGATTACAACGTAAAAGAACTTGAATTTATATTGTACAAGGGTAAACCTGAAAGTTTTAAAACTTGAGGGGGGTCAAAGTGACATTTCATAAAGTTTTTAAAGAAGTTGGGGGTGCAAGTGTCAAAAGCTAAAGTTGCGGGGGGAGTAAAGGTCGGTGGGTAGACGTATGTCAGAAAATAGACAATGTAAAAACGTATATAAAGTTAAGCACATAAACATTTCATATTTGACTCATCATTTCAGATTACGTTCAAATGTAAACGAACTCAAATTTATAGTGTACAGGGGTAAACTCAAAATTTTAAAAACTTTAGGGTGTTAAATTGACATTTTATAAAAGTTTTAAAAAAATTGAGGGGTGAAAGTGTCAAAAGCTAAACTTGAGAGGGAGTAAAGTCCGGTAGAAAACCCTAACGACCTTTACTTTTAAGTCATAGTTAATATCTTAAAATTCAAATAACACTAAAAGCTCATTAAAAATAGAACATTACATAATTCAAATATAAAAACATTAAAATACGAAGACATTAGAAAACAAGTAAGAAAAATAAATAAAAAAAGAAATCTAAAAATAACATAGCCAATCATATTTTTTCGCTATTGCACTTTTTCAAGCAAGTTTTTTTTCTAACATGGCTGTGTAGATCCATAAATGTATTCGAATTCTGGTTTCGTGCAAGAAAATGGAAAAGATTGAATTGTATTAATGAATGAGAATTAATTTTTAAAAAAAATTTGCCGAGCAATGTTCACGTACCCATTGAAGTTTGAACGGCTATTTTCCTGTCCCAACCATTGAGCGAGTGATACCCATTGCAAAAACCCGATTAAACATATTTCTTGCAAAGTTATACATAAATATAAACCGGATGAAGAACGCATGTATATCAGTTTTATTATCAACTAACATTAAATTCAAATGAAAAAGGGTCCTAAAACACAGAGATCTCATCTTATAAATTGACACTCTCCTATAAGCCTCGTATGGCACCATACACGGCGTATAGGGTCGAAAACACTGGAAATGAGAAAAATTCAAGGGGGTTGTTAGAGAGCTATACGGCCCATATAACCCTATACGACCTCCTACACGACACATATATGGCTGTACAATACGTATAACAAATTTCGACACTGACAACGAGAAAAAAATTCAGGGAGCTGTCAGAGGGGTTATACTCCCTGTATAGGACTATACGACCCCCCTATACGACGCTGATAACCTGTCGTTGGGGTCATGCAAAAACCTAATTAACCTAGGTAGCTAGAGTAAGTCAGGTATCGTATCCACGGGGAGCATGTGGTTAGTGTTACACGATTCGTTTGATTATTAAACAAACTTACAAATTTAAAAAACTGAACTATTGTCTCTTGACTGTAAATGGATGTGGATGAGATTAACTAAAAAAAATTACTTTATGAAGCAAAACGAAAACTTGGACTTGGTTTGGAACTATTGAGATGAAAGAGATCACACCCGGGTTTCAGGAACGTAATTGAATACACGGCTTATGTTTTACCCGAATTTGAAGTTACATAGACATAACTTGTTTATCACATATGTTGAAAGGTAATTATGAACTTGATATCCGATTATGTAAATTAATTAGTAAACTAACTAATGCCATAATCTAGAAACTTTATTTGCAATCACCGATTAATGATGATAACCTAATTACTACTCAATGGTTAACAATATAAAACTAAAAACTTGATAAGTAATAATCAAATCAACTAACACGAATCTTTAATCAACACATGATTCAAAACACATAAACGAATAAAAGTTGTTAAACAATCAAAGTTTATATCTTGACTAGGTAAGAACATAAGAAAGCATAATCAAATCACAAACCATCCACCCGGGGATGAGCACAGATGTTTAGCCTTGCATCTTCATCATAATCTCTTCAATCTTCAACTTGAAGATATGAATCCTTGATCAATTGATGATTAAAGATAGTTTCAAAGGCTCTAAATAGTCTAAAGATTCGTTCTTGGGGCTGGAGGCAAGTCTCTCCTCGAAACCCTAATGTTAGGGTTTAAATAGGTTTTGAAATTTGAAACAACCCTCAAAATATCGCCCTAGACCGTAATTGATATAGTTAACCTAATTAACCTAGTTAGCTAGAGTAAGTCAGGTATCGTATCCACGGGGAGCATGTGGTTAGTGTTACACGATTCGTTTGATTATTAAACAAACTTACAAATTTAAAAAACTGAACTATTGTCTCTTGACTGTAAATGGATGTAGATGAGATTAACTAAAAAAGATTACTTTATGAAGCAAAACGAAAACTTGGACTTGGTTTGGAACTATTGAGATGAAAGAGATCACACCCGGGTTTCAGGAACGTAATTGAATACACGGCTTATGTTTTACTCGAATTTGAAGTTACATAGACATAACTTGTTTATCACATATGTTGAAAGGTAATTATGAACTTGATATCCGATTATGTAAATTAATTAGTAAACTAACTAATGCCATAATCTAGAAACTTTATTTGCAATCATCGATTAATGATGATAACCTAATTACTACTCAATGGTTAACAATATAAAACTGAAAACTTGATAAGTAATAATGAAATCAACTAACACGAATCTTTAATCAACACATGATTCAAAACATATAAACGAATAAAAGTTGTTAAACAATCAAAGTTTATATCTTGACTAGGTAAGAACATAAGAAAGCATAATCAAATCACAAACCATCCACCCGGGGATGAGCACGGATGTTTAGCCTTGCATCTTCATCATAATCTCTTCAATCTTCAACTTAGAGATATGAATCCTTGATCAATTGATGATTAAAGATAGTTTCAAAGGCTCCAAATAGTCTAAAGATTCGTTCTTGGGGCTGGAGGCAAGTCTCTCCTCGAAACCCTAATGTTAGGGTTTAAATAGGTTTAGAAATTTGAAACAACCCTCAAAATATCGCCCTAGACCGTAACTGATATAGTTAACCTAATTAACCTAGTTAGCTAGAGTAAGTCAGGTATCGTATCCACGGGGAGCATGTGGTTAGTGTTACACGATTCGTTTGATTATTAAACAAACTTACAAATTTAAAAAACTGAACTATTGTCTCTTGACTGTAAATGGATGTGGATGAGATTAACTAAAAAAGATTACTTTATGAAGCAAAACGAAAACTTGGACTTGGTTTGGAACTATTGAGATAAAAGAGATCACACCCGGGTTTCAGGAACGTAATTGAATACACGGCTTATGTTTTACCCGAATTTGAAGTTACATAGACATAACTTGTTTATCACATATGTTGAAAGGTAATTATGAACTTGATATCCGATTATGTAAATTAATTAGTAAACTAACTAATGCCATAATCTAGAAACTTTATTTGCAATCACCGATTAATGATGATAACCTAATTACTACTCAATGGTTAACAATATAAAACTGAAAACTTGATAAGTAATAATCAAATCAACTAACACGAATCTTTAATCAACACATGATTCAAAACACATAAACGAATAAAAGTTGTTAAAAAATCAAAGTTTATGTCTTGACTAGGTAAGAACATAAGAAAGCATAATCAAATCACAAACCATCCACCCGGGGATGAGCACGGATGTTTAGCCTTGCATCTTCATCATAATCTCTTCAATCTTCAACTTGGGGATATGAATCCTTGATCAATTGATGATTAAAGATAGTTTCAAAGGCTCCAAATAGTCTAAAGATTCGTTCTTGGGGCTGGAGGCAAGTCTCTCCTCGAAACCCTAATGTTAGGGTTTAAATAGGTTTTGAAATTTGAAACAACCCTCAAAATATCGCCCTAGACCGTAACTTACGGCCTATAGGCCGTAGGTTACCGCCTACCTTCAACCAGACGGCCAAACCTTATGTCTTACGGAGTTCACAGACGGTGTTGATACAGGGCCGTAAGTTACGGCCTAAGGCCGTAGCTTACGGCCTCCCTGCAACTTGCACAACTTTCTTTATTTTCAGCACCTTTCAACCCGTAGTCTTCGTATCCTTTGTATCCTACTCAAATAATGTCCGTTAAGCTTCATTTGACCTACATTTCAAACACGCAACAAAGTAATATTGTTCGACATATAAAATATATTAAAAATGCAATATTAACTATACTAAGTGCATGCATATTAACCAATCATCACATCCCCACACTTATCATTTGCTTGCCCCCAAGCAAACTTGCTTATAACACTACAACTATCATTAGACAAATATGATCCAGCCATGTATTCACCTTCTGTTAGCTAAGGTCCCAAGTAATACCCAACTCACAGTTTCATATCTCAAGCTATAGCTTTGTAAGCAAAGATATTACTCTTTAAAATATGATCTATCTAACCAAGCCCAATAAGCTTTCTAATCTTCCCTATGCATGTAGTCACACCTCTCACAAGTTTCACTCCTCTCGGTTTAGTATATGGTCTAGCAAAAGGTATGCTAGTATATCAGTGTAGTACTCTCAACCAAGAACAACTCATAATTACCATAAGCTTGCATAATGATCGCAACTCCACCAATTAACACAAACCATGCACACATCAAAAGGTCTTTAAAGGGTTGTAATGTAAGGCTTAGGATTTGGGTACGGATAGAGAATTTGAAGTGGCTAAAGGTGATGAAATCCAAATAAGAATGTTGAAACGTACTGAATAATAAAGCAACACTACACAATGAATTTGGGTAAACTTGACCCATATCACAATTTATTACCACTGAAACAAGACATTGATATTGTGGTCATTTTGACCCATTATTTACTCATTTTTTTTCTTTCTTTTTTTTTTTCTTTTCTTTGTTTTTTTTTTTTGAATGATGATTATATCTAAACACTTCACTATTTCTAATAATATTATATCAAAAATTCAAGCAAACTTATCAGATTTCATCACATGGGCTTAAAAAGTGAAAAAGATTTGAAAAGGCTAATGGGTTGATTCGGGTTTAAACAATTAAAGAGGTTAGGGGCTCAAACTGGCGACTAGGGGATATTTTGGGGTTGGATAATATGATTGAAAAAGGCTAAAAAAACAAAGGTTCATCCTAATGCCTTAATCATATATGTGCAACAGTTTGGTTCGTGATTTAGAAACGTATCATTATGCAAGTTCTAGAATAATGCAATCGTTCTGGTAAACACTTATGAAAGAAAGCTGAGCAATTAACCTGTTGATGTTCTAAGCTCATGTATAGGCTCAATCCTCACAAAAAAATGATGGTAAATAGGTTAAGGATGTGAAAACATGCATAAAAAGTCCACTATATTGCTTGTTACCCCAGGTTAAACATCTCTAATAATTCTAATAAATTTCTTTTTTTTCAAGTGAGATAACTATGACTGAGGACCTCTGCTTGTGTACAGGTTAAACATACTTTCACGATTTCAATTGAAAAAATTAACCTTTCATGCATAAATAAGTCGCTTTAGGGGCATTTTGAAAATTTTGTTCAATCAATTTTTTTTTCTCAATTTTCAAACTTCCCTTCATCCCCACACTTAAATCTTACATTGTCCTCAATGTACATTTTAAAATTGTTATGTCAACAAGGGTACTATCAAACATCCTAACCTTTACCCAAGTGAAGTTACAAGGCTAACTTTCCAAAGACGCATTATGCCTACCATGATTGTACTAAATGACACCAAACTAGCAAAGCTTTAAGATACAGAAAAAGTACATGGACCTGATCATAGATGATAAAAGATGCCTCATCAGCATTATATGATGGTTATGCTTTAACTCAGATAAGTAAAGCCGCCCAAACACACATTTCTTTATGCTTCTAAAGATCCATGAGCTTCCCCACACTTGAATATTTGCATCCGGTGCTTAAAGCTCAAAAACAAAATAAACAAAACAAGAAGAAAAAAAACCAAAAACTAAAAGAAACAAATCAATTTCGGGTTGCCTCCCGATTAGCGCTAAGTTTTAGGTCTTCAGCCAGACCGTACCTGATATAGTTATGGTGGTTTAAGTGAACATTTACCTACGAATTCCCAATAAAAGCTCGATAGTTGACTTGCCAGTTCCATAATTGTGTTATCATGCTTAGCAAGTTTGTTGAGTAGTTGTTGTGGTGCCATCTCATGATTATTTGTCTGATGTCTTCCAATGCCACCTTTTTTATCTTGGTCTTCAAATCTTCTTTCCCAACTTTAATAGTTAAAGTAATAAGCACATGAAAATGGTTGGGGTAAACTAGATCAACGTTAGGCTTTAGCTCTTTCATAGGTATTACATCTTCATTTAACTTAAAACATCCCAAGTCATGCTCTGAATGACCCATAACATCTTCTATCACATCAATATCAATCACGGTGCCATAATCTAACTCATATTGCTCTCGTTTAATTTGAGCTACATCCTTAGTGAGTTGGCTAACCTGCTTAACTAGAGTCTCGAATGATTTATCTTTTAACTTGTCTTCCTTCTTCATTTCCACCATCATGTTCATGATTGCATCAAGCTTAGAGTTTATTAAAACCTGAGGCTTTTCATATGTCAACTGAGGGTATTCAAGATAGTAGTCATCATATTCCTCTTGGTAGCTTGAGAATTGTGGTATCTCGGCTTCATAATGGTTCAAATCCCACTCTTGAGCATATTTGTAATTAATGTCTACATTATAATATTCTTGATATTTTGATGGTGGAGGAGGTTCAAAGTGTGAATAATATGAGGGTGTCTCTCCATCATCATAATTTGTTATCACATATCCTTTTTGCCTCCTATATTCAGAACATCCTCTTTCTATATTTCCATATTTTCTCTCGAACAGTGAACAATCTTGAACCCAGTGACAATCACTCCCGCAACAAATACATGGATCGTAATCATCATCATAATCCCAATCCCAATCCATGATTGTACTAAACCTGTAAAAAAATTACCCTACAAAAAAAAAACCTAGAATACCCAGGGTAAAGACGAACAAATAAAACAAACTAAGAAAAAAAAATAATATATTTCGATTTTTTTTTTAATTTTTACTTTTTTTTTACATATTTTTTATTTATTTTTTTTAATTTTGAAGCTTAAACAAATACTAAAACGAAAGAAAATCATTCAAATCAAATAACGCTAAGCGCACTAGCTCCCCGGAAACGACGCCATTTTGATGACCTTTCGTTGGGGTCATGCAAAAACCTAATTAACCTAGGTAGCTAGAGTAAGTCAGGTATCGTATCCACGGGGAGCATGTGGTTAGTGTTACACGATTCGTTTGATTATTAAACAAACTTACAAATTTAAAAAACTAAACTATTGTCTCTTGACTGTAAATGGATGTGGATGAGATTAACTAAAAAAGATTACTTTATGAAGCAAATCGAAAACTTGGACTTGGTTTGGAACTATTGAGATGAAAGAGATCACACCCGGGTTTCAGGAACGTAATTGAATACACGGCTTATGTTTTACCCGAATTTGAAGTTACATAAACATAACTTGTTTATCACATATGTTGAAAGGTAATTATGAATTTGATATCCGATTATATAAATTAATTAGTAAACTAACTAATGCCATAATCTAGAAACTTTATTTGCAATCACCGATTAATGATGATAACCTAATTACTACTCAATGGTTAACAATATAAAACTGAAAACTTGATAAGTAATAATCAAATCAAATCAACTAACACGAATCTTTAATCAACACATGATTCAAAACACATAAACGAATAAAAGTTGTTAACCAATCAAAGTTTATGTCTTGACTAGGTAAGAACATAAGAAAGCATAATCAAATCACAAACCATCCACCTAGGGATGAGCACGGATGTTTAGCCTTGCATCTTCATCATAATCTCTTCAATCTTTAACTTGGGGATATGAATCCTTGATCAATTGATGATTAAAGATAGTTTCAAAGGCTCCAAATAGTCTAAAGATTCGTTCTTGGGGCTGGAGGCAAGTCTCTCCTCGAAACCCTAATGTTAGGGTTTAAATAGGTTTTGAAATTTGAAACAACCCTCAAAATATCGCCCTAGACCGTAACTTACGGCCTGTAGGCCATAGGTTACGGCCTACCTTCAACCAGACGACCAAACCTTCTGTCTTACGGAGTTCACAGACGGTGTTGATACAGGGCCGTAAGTTACGGCCTCAGGCCGTAGCTTACGGCCTCCCTGCAACTTGCACAGTTTTCTTTATTTTCAGCACCTTTCAACCCGTAGTCTTCGTATCCTTTGTATCCTACTCAAATAATGTCCGTTAAGCTTCATTTGACCTACATTTCAAACACGCAACAAAGTAATATTGTTCGACATATAAAATATATTAAAAATGCAATATTAACTATACTAAGTGCATGCATATTAACCAATCATCAGACGCCTATGGGGCTATACGACACGTATAGAAATTTGGGGAGTTGATTTATAATTTTGAGAGTAAATTACATGAATAGTCCCTAGGGTATGCACGTATTGCAACTTTAGTCCCCACTTTTAATAAATTACAGATGTCGGCCTGAACTTTGCATGGTTTGCATACCGGTGGTCCCCGACGCTAACAAAGGTTACCTTTTTCTGTTAAGTCAATGTCAAATTACCAAAATACCCCTAATATTAAGTATTAGATAAAATCTAACCCACCCCTCCATCTTCTTCTTCTTCTTCACTACCACTCATAAATTACGACCATTACAGGTCATTACCACCACCACCACCATAACTAATCACCACCACAGCTCACAATCACCACCACTAGAGTTTCACTATTAATAAATCCTAACCTACCCCACCACACCCCTTCCATTATCTTCTTCATCTTCATCATCTTCATCACCCACACTATACCACCACCTCTCCACCACCATCCTTCAACTCCACCAACCTTCATCATCACCACCATGTTCCATCACCTCCTTCACCATAAAATCGACAACCTTCCACACATTATTCATCACCATGGTCTAACCTAACTACCATTAAAAACCCATCATTTACACCATCCCCGATAACCACAGATTTGGTTATGTCGTGTGGTGGCGCAATGTTGATAGCATAAGAGGGGGATTGAAGGTGAAAGTGTTGATCTTGAATGATGGAGATCGAAAAGACTATACGTTGAGGCATTAGATCTGTAAAAATGGAGGTTAATATTGGGAAATAGAGTAAGAAAAGAAGGAGATGATGGAGGGTAGGTTGATTGGTGATAGTCGGAGAAAGATTGGGGGTCCCGGAGATGATGACGGTGGTTGGAGATTGGTGGTGACTGAGATAGTTGTTGGAGGTGTTGAATGGTGGAGGTGAAATGGAGAAGAAGATGAAGTGGTTGGTTGTTGGGTCCCATCATTAATTATGAGTATTTTTATTTTTTATCATATTTATTAATTACTTACTTATTCAAAAAGGGTATGTTAGTAATTTTACATTGACCTAACAAACAAAGTTAACCTCTGTTAGTGTCGGGGACTATCGACATACGAATTATGCAAAGTTCAGGCCTGCATCTCTAATTTTTTGAAAGTGAGGACTGAAGTTGCAATACGTGCAAACCCCAAGGACCATCCATGTAATTTACTCTAATTTTGAGGTGTCTAAATATCCATTCCCATGAAAAATCATACTTCATGATTGAAATAACACTTTAACTTGGAATTCATTTTGTAAGATCTGAGTAAAGACATTAAGCAAGAAATTACTTTTTAATATCATAAAAATAAAAAACTCTTTAAAATTTATTACTTCAAAATTATTCAAACATATCGATTATTAGAACAAACATAACGGAAATTATATATGTGTGTATGTGTGTGTGTGTGTGTGTGTGTATATATATATATATAGGAGAGATTCTAAGAAAACTATATTGTTATGTGAAAACTAGAGAAAACTAATGAAACCGCCCATATAATTTATAATTATTTTTATCACCACCCTCTATATATCTGTGTGTGTATATAGATAGGGGTATGGGTCAAATGAAAATTGTAACATAGTTTTATATGTATGTCATACATAGGTTATGTATACATAACCATTTTACATTCAACATAGTGTTACTTATACGTAAGACTTTTCATTCATGTATTCATGTTCAACATATATGTAATAAATATTTAAATAACCTTTTAACAATTAAAAGAATAAAAAATTTATGAATTATGTTAATTTTCTTTGGTTTTTGCATAACTATTGATTCTCACATAAACCTTTCCCTACATATGTATGTATGCATATATATATATATATATATATATATATATATATATATATATATATATATATATATATATATATATATATATATATATATATATATATATATATATATATATATATATATATATATGTAGGGGCGGTTACGATACAAAGTGTTTATTTTGTGTGAAACGTACGAAGTTTTGGGGTGGAATTATCACGCAAGAGCAATAATAATCACGCAAGAAGTGATAATTACGCAAGACGAATTACACTCGCGTGGAATTATAAAGCAGCCGATGGAATTATCACACAAGAATACATTATTGCATGATAATTCCACCTTTACGTGATAATTTCATCTTTGCATGATAATTCCATCTCTGCGTGATTAATTCTTACACTTGCGTTATAATTCCACTCGTAACCTTCGTTCTTGCGTGATAACTTCGTACACTTCGCACGAAAAAACACTTTGTACCGTAACTTTTCTCTATATATGTATATTTATATATATGTATGTATGTATATATATGTGTATATATATGCATATATATGTGAGTATATGTATGTATATATATATATATATATATATATATATATATATATATATATATATATATATATATATATATATATATATATATATATAGTGATGCATTCTATTGAAAACCAATATTTTGTTAAGAACCAAATGAACCAATGGAAAAAATAGTAAATTTTGTTTGAATAACCACTAACTAACGTCTATTGCAAGGGTAAAATAGGTATTCCTAAACAAAAATTAAAATCCTAATTAAATCGTGGGAGGCCACGTTTGATTTCATGCAAATCTCAATCATATTTTCTCTTTTGGCTCATTAATCTAGATAGATAAGTTGCATATTTTTTTATTACAAATTAAGATTTCAGAAGGAATGATTATGAGATCATTGGAACGAAGACCGGCAGTGTACTACACTCACGCATGCCTCCAATTATTACAATGTTTTTTTCTACATATATTGATTAATAACTCGGATATATTTCGCTATAAATCAACATGGATTGAGCTATATATAATGTAGTGGAGGATCGAAATCGAGGATTGCTAAAAATGACAATATTAACTAAAACGAAGAAAAGGTAATATGTACAGGAGTTACCTATTCGATGCGTGCCCTTAGTGGGTTTTTTTTTATTTGGATAATAAGATTACATTGATGAACTATATGCATGTTGTTCTTAGAAATTTTAAATCTTTGGCATGTTCATCAACATTATGGAGGCGAGCACTCTTATTAGAAACATAGACCTAGGTTTGAAGTAATATGTTAAAATACATATATGCACTTTATAGATACCTTGATTTAAATGTTTAGTGTGCAATTGAGATGCTTACTTCGATAGTTGCTTCAAAATAATATTAACAATTCCAATTTGTTAGTTTGATTGATAAATTAACAGCGAATCACACTCATGGGGATTGGATCAAATATCTGAATTTATCAAACATGTGATTGGATCCTTTAATAGTTACTAAAATTTAGAAATTAAGGATTAATGTGTACATGCATTACTACATATTAGACATGATTCGATACATGAAACTGCACATGTGTTTAAATGCACATATGCATAATTTCATTATATGCATAAATGCCCAATTGCATACGTGCATAAATGCATTGCCATATATATAACTTACTACACGTAGTGTGTTAACTTGCTTTACTTTAAATTTGGATTATCACTTAACAACATTGATACATTATAGGTCTTCTAACTATCTCTAGTCTACTTATTTGACAATTTAGATAATCGCATAGAAACATTAAAATATTACATGTCTTCTAACTATTGTGTTGTTATGAAGAATCCAACATCAATAGGCTAGTACAAGTGTTTTGAATTGCCTCATTCCTTGTTACCATGAATATCCAACTCGTGCACACAAATGAATATGCTTTTTGTTTTGTTTTTCCGATAGAAGCAATATATTCCGGCGATAATGTAGCCTACTCACTATTCAAAACATCTTTAGCAACACAAGCATCATGAAATTCAACCACTCCATTGCTTACATATGGGTCAACAGTTCTTTTATCTGCAAACAAAACCATCAAATCATTGCAATCAGTTATAGGAAAAAAAAAACCCAGCCGACACATAATGGAATGAAATACTCATTACCGAGTAGCAATAAATTACAAGTATCAGTCGATTGAGTGGAACAACAATCATTTTTTAGTCTAACTCGTAAGATAAATTGAATCAATTGGGAGATCGATTTATTTGATTAAATCGTAAAGAATTAGGGCCAAATAAACTTCCATGTTGCTTTCTTGGAATTTGGAAAAGAGGAAACGGTTCCACTAACTTAAGTTGAAGTTATTGAATTGCATTCTTACCCCAAAAGGGGGAGGGGGTGATTGCGACACCATACATATATCCCATATCGGCTGTGGACAGGAGAGATTTCTCGTTCATAAAGAATGTCTAGTCTCTAATATCACCAACGCGGTTTGGGCGCTTTGGTTGTGGATGAGAGGAGAACTCCACAGTTAAACGTGCTCAGATGACAGCAATCTAGGGATGGGTGGCCTCCCTAGGAAGTTTTCACCCGGGCAACCAAAAGCAAATCCGTAAGCTCCTCGTGGGCAAAGAGAAGTTTTCACAATATTGGTGGTGTGAGAGGCCGGGTATTACATATTCAGTTTATACATGTGTACAACATATTTTACACATGTCTAAAAATCACTTCACATATGTTTATAAAAAATACTAGTAAAAAGAGATTTTATAGAAAAATATATAATTAAGAATATTTTAAATAAAAATGTAAGTTGGGTTTACACTTGTGTAAAACTCATTTTACATATGGGAAATAATCTAAATACCCAATTTAAAACAATATTTTAAATAATAATATTTGAGTGGTTCTGTAGAAAAAATCACCAACTTACACACGTGTAAACTCACGACACGTATTTATATTCAAAAAATCTAGTATAAATAGATCTAACTAACATAAAAAATAGATAACCCACTTCTAGAAAAATATAATCAATAAGAAAAACACGGATATAAACTTGAACGCCAAGAAATAGTTTTTAAAACAATAAAAAAACCCAGATCTAACCTTGAACACCAACAAAAAACCATCAGTCCGTCATCAGAGATCGGAGACATCCTCGCCACCATTGCACATGCATAACCCAGATCTAGACAAATATAACCAACAAGAAAAATCAGATCTAAAGCACCGGTTCATCGTCAGAGACGCCGTAACCACCACTTCGACCGCTGTCGCCACCATCGCAACCACCGTCACTGTGTCACTATCGGAACCACCATCACCGTGTGTGTGGTACGATGGGATGGTGTGTGTGGTGATTATCAATTCAAAAAAACCTGGATTCAAATGGTATGAAGAATGTCCAGCTTATCTTTTTTCGTCTTTTTATATGTAAGTCCCACCATTTGAACTAAAATGTATTTCTTTATTCTAAAGAATCTAGATCATTGATCTTAATTTAATTAGTGACTGAGATTTATTTTATTGGCTTTCAAGATTTCTATTGTTTTTAAAAAATTTCATTGTTCATTATCAACCAATAGTTTTACATCTATAACTCTAACTTACAGCGATAACGTGAATTGTTGTGGACCACTAATTGGGTTAATGGGTTATCATAATAAATTAACAAGGGTTTGGTCCCTATCCTATGTATAGGAGGGATCCGAAGAAAACCATATTGTTATGTGAAAATTAGAGAAAACCAGTGAAACCGATTATATAATTTATAGATTTTTTATCACTACTCTATATATATGTGTGTGTATATATGTAGATAGGGGTATGGATCACTTGAAAACCGTAATATAATTTTACGTGTACATCACATATAGGTTACGTATACGTAACCATTTTTCATTTGGCATAGTGTTACGTTTCTGTAAGACTCTTCATTCTCGTATTTATATTCAACATATATGTAACAAATACTTAAATAACCTTTTAACAATTAAAAGAATAAAAAAGTTATGAATTATTATTGGTTTTCATGGTTTTATTTGGTTTTCACATAACTATTAGTTTTCTTAGGAACTTTCCCCATCCTGCATATACGTATATACATACATACATACATAGATATATACATACATACATACATATATACATAAGTATATATACATACATATACACACACACACACACACACACACACACACACACACACACATATATATATATATATATATATACACACATATATAGAGAGAGAGAGTTATAAGATTATGTAGTTACATATATTCATATCTTCAATATAATCTTCACTTTGTTTATATGTAAATAATTTACATATATGTAAATAATTTACATATATGTAAATCTTTCATATGATTTTTTTATGAACTGATAATCTATTTACATATATAAATATATATAACTGTTGTGAAATATTAAATTAATAAATATTCTGTTGTAAAATCTATTTACATAGACAATACCTGGAATTACACACGTGTAAAACAGGATTTACACATGTGTAAAACAACATTTACACATCTGTAATGACTAATTTACACATGTGTAAATAACGGTTGGATGATTTTTTTTTAAAAAAATATATCAATATGGTACGTGTTGAAAAGATAAAAAATACCAAAATTAATGATAAAATTTGTTTAAAAAAATAACGGCGTGAAAAAAAGATGCGAACGCTATAAAAATTGAAAATATCATGTGACTTAAATGTGTGGCTCATAACCCTACCCTATATACACACACGATGAGTATATTTTACATTAGTCATTTTATTAGAAAGGATTTATTAATTATCGTTACATACTCTATTGAGATAGAAGAAAATATAATAGTTGATTAAGTTCGCTACTCTATTTTAATCGGTCCCAAATTCTAATTACACCCTACCAATTATTTATATAGAAGTAGCATGCATCAAATATGGGTATAGATTCTAACCTTTTTCTCATTGCAAAAATTTAATAATAAACAAACAGGTTAATTATTGCTATTGCCCCAGGTCGGTTTTAACCCCGTTGAACATTAATCGAAACGGTTCCTAACCGAAGCGGGTCTTAAGACTGATTCACATAAAAAAATAACTTTTGTTACAATTAAACACACAAACAAACAAATGTTAAATGAAAAAATTACAAACTTTTGTAATACATAATATAAAAACATCCTACAAATACAACATGGGAAACTAAATTTACACCCTATAGTGAACGAAATGAAAGCTCCTAGATCTCATACTTAACAATTATATATTTGATGATAATTAAAAGTACTTGTTTAATATATAATAAGATTAGTGGGGTCATCATACTTTTTTTTTAATTATTTCTTTAATCATGTTTGAAGTCTACCAATTTTGTCAACTAAGGCAAGATTTTATTATCTATTTAATATATAAGAAAATCTTATATTTTGAAAAAAATACCAATCTATCCAATTATAAAAAGTAAAACATCTCAATCATAATTAACGAAAACATTATAAAAAGCAAACCATTTCCATCATAATTAATGGAAACATTACATGTAATATATAGATAGAGTAAATAAGCATGATCCATGTGGTTACCGATTAGTCATTGATTTAATTTCTAAACTTCAGTTTTAATGGATGTATGTAAATATTGAATCTTCTATAAATATTGCACTTAAACAAATCGAATTCAAACTACATAGGTGAAATCAATGTGATCGAAGTGAATTATGATCAAAAAGTGATTAACAATGAAAAACGAATCAAATCACAAACTAATACAAAGTAAATAACATTCAGATAAGATTCCACTAAGAATGTATGTTTACAAGATATGTATGTAAGAGCTTATACAAAGACTAAACATACAACTATTTATACTAAGTCAAATCAAACATAGACACAAGTTTTCGCATTCCTTGGAGTTATCGCATTCCTTGGAGTTATCTCATTTGAAGTTCTCGCAAACGTACAACCTTCCGAAAGTTAGTTTTCGATCTATGCAACCCCAAAGCAAAGTTTTTTGATTTTATCAAAAGATTTCACATTTTCACAAGTTTTTGCTTATACAATTTGATTTCTCGAGCTTTTAGATTTAAACCCTACAATCTCCTTTTAGGCTCGTCTAATCACATAATTAACATCATTAATCTATGTTGCTAACATGATAATTACCACCACCAGCCTACATCCCTTCTCCAAGGCCTTATTCATCATCTCTTTAAATTGCGAACATATAAAATGTATACTCACTAGAGCTTCTATTTAGTTCGCTTGCAGCTTCAACAAGTCATCATTCTAAAATTTAACAGAACTTCATGAATCATCGATCCTTACTCACATCTCCACTTCATAAAATTTGCTAGGCTGTTAATCGACAATGGGGCATAGACATGAATCTTCTTGCCTATTCTTAGCCTCATATGCACTTGATTTACCTATGAATTAAATGGTGCATGAACATGAATCTTCTTGGTAATTCTTCGCCTTCTATGCACCTGATTAACCCGAAATCCTTAGTACTCGGATGAATCCTTGACTCGTCCATAATCTTATTAGCCTTTGTCAGCTTGAGTTAAAGAAATCATATATTGCATTTGTTGAAAAGAAAAATTTTAAACCAAATGGTCACTGAATTATTACTTGGATTGAAAAATACGATGCTATCTAAATCATTAGAATCTAAAGCCGATAGTGTACTGAAATCACTAACGCACTTATTGTATTATTACGTCCATTCCTCTGTTCAACTCCAAACATCTCTTTTTCTACCGGTTGATGATCGAAGATGGATAACAATACTAGTTTTCTCTTTTGTTGTAGATGACCCGTTGTTTCTCCTTAGGTGGAGGCTGATCTCTGATAAAAGTATTATACAAGGTAGGTGCACGTTGTATACTCTTTTCTATTAGAACTCTCTTTGTCTTCTTTTTAGGATCAACTTAACCAAGATCCACGTTCTGCTTTAGATTAGCTTCAGGTGAATCAGTTGCCCTATCTACTACAGATGATGATTCACCTTCTTCAGCATATATCTCTTTATTCAAACTAGTCAGAATATTGCCTTTTACATAAGTATACAATACTTCATATTCCTTTAGGATCAAACACTTCATTAATATCATCAAACACATCATCTAATTCAACATTCAATTAAGATGTCATCAAGAACGGATTCTACATCTTGATACCATAAAAGTTCTAGTACATATTTTGCTTCATGAATCACATCATTCTTTAGGATTAGTCTCATTTACCTTATCTTTCCTTTGTCACCTTTAGTTTTTTGTTTTAGAACCCAGATGTTCCATCTTTCTTTTAGAACTCTACAGTTAAGCATGCTCAGGTGGCAACAATCCAAAGATGGGTGACCTCCCTAGATAGTTTTCACTCGGGCAACCAAAAGCAAATCCGTTAGCTCCTTGTAGGCGAAGCGGACAATATTGGTGGTGTGAGGGGCCGGATGTTACAAATGGTATCAGAGCCAGTCCTGTGCCATTCTGAATTGTGGGGCAAACCTTACCGGGAATGGTTAGGTCTCGGGCTCATCGAGGACGAGAGTCCAAAGAGGGGGTGATTGTGACACCCTACATAAATCCCACATCGACCGTGGACAGAAGATATTCTTGGTTTATAAGGAATGCCATGCCTCTAATATTACCAACGCATTTTAGGCTTATTAGCTATGGATAAGAGGAGAACTTCACGGTTAAGAGTGCTTAGGTGGCAACAATCCAGGGTTGGGTGACCTCCCTGGGAGGTTTTCACCCGGATAACCAAAAGCAAATCCGTGAGCTTCTTGTGGCCAAAGCCAACAATATTGGTGGTATGAGGGGCCGGATGTTACAAATGGTATTAGAGCCACTCCTGTGCCGTTCGGGATGGTGGGGCAAAAGGATGGTGAGTCCCTGGAGGTGTTTAGAGGGACACCTTAGGCAAATCCCACATCCATAGATGGGATGGTGGGGCAAACCTCGTCGACGACGATGAGTCCAAAAGGAGGGGGTGTTTGTAACACTCTAGGCAAATCCCACATCGGCCGTGGACAGGAGAGATTCCTGGTTCATAAGAAAGGTCTGGCCTCTAATATCATCAAAGCGTTTTGGGCGTATTAGCTGTGGATGAGAGGAGAACTCCATAGTTAAGCATTCTCAGGTGACAGCAATCCAGGGATGGGTGACCTCACTGGGAAGTTTTCACCCGGACAATCAAAAGCAAATCCGTGAGCTCCTTGTGAGCAAAGCGAACAATATTAGTGGTATGAGGGGCCGGATGTTACAAATTAGCTCTTTTTCCTTTCTCTAAATCAATTTTAATAAATCTTCACAACAAGACTTCAAGCTCATCAAGTCTTACAAGAACTGTTCAAGACCAAGACCTGTAGTCTTTCCAAAAGTCACTTACATCTCATTTGTATTTGCTAAAATCATTCTCCTCCCCCTTACTTTCTTTGAATAAGTATATTAATCATAATGTTCTATCCATCCATAAGATGTGTTCATGCACTTCAACGCATTTTAAAAGTCAAAAACTACCAAACACACCAGTAAGACATCTCTAGTATAAGCAACCACATTATGATTTGGAACAAACTTCAATCGTGACATCTTGACAACCAACACAAACTGTTAGAAAAATATATCAAAATAAAAAAATAAAAAATTAAACATGAAAATGTTTTTGTATTTTTCATAGTTTTGCAAACTCTAAACTTTTCACAATTGCATAATTTTTCCTTAAAACTATAGTTTTCACACAAACTAATCTATCTAAGAAAGTTTTCGCTTAATCCTAAAAGTTCATACTTTTTTTAGGTTATCGATTTTGAAATTCAAAATGTCAAGAATACTTCTAAGTTTTCGCTTTTTATTCTAAACGATCTAACTTTTCGCTTTTAGTTGACCGCTTCACTTTTTCCAAAAGTTTTATCTTTTAACGGAATAAAAACGAAAAGTTCTGTAAATTAAACCTATCACTTTGTTGTTTTTCCTAATCCAATCATTGTTAAACATTCTACTATCATGTAAAGCGTTTCTAACTATCAGTCTTTATCTATTTCACACTAAAACTTCCAAACCATTTCAAATATAAAACATGTTATCTAAATCTAACAATCAACCATCAAAATCAAGTTTTAATGATCTATAAAGTTCAAAGTCGGTACCTATGATGATTTCAAACTCCCTACAATCAATACCGATAGATAACATGAAAATTTGAAGTTAAGAGATTTTGAAAATCTGGGAAAACTAGTCGAATGAATGGCTTTCACTTTTGCTTCCGCCCATCAAGTTACAATTTACCCACCGTCAAAAACAAGTTTTCTTTTTTAACTAGCAACCTATAGTTTTTGCTTTTGAACCAAAATCATGAAGTTTTTCTTTTGAGAGGGAAACACAAAGTTTCCACAAACATACCCAGTGAAAACTATGATGTAAAGCAAAAACTCATTTTAATTTTCAGTTTTCAACTTTTTCGAAATTTTATCTTTTAAGCAAACTTTAACATTCAGTTAGGAAGTTTTCCTTTCAAAACTTTTTAAAAACAAAAAAAAAATTGACACTTTTAAAATTTTCATAGATTGAATAATACAACATATTTAAAACAATTTTGGTGAGTTATCTGTCATGAAATCATATTTTCTCAAAAGATTATACTTACTATCTAGCCATATTTATAATAAGACTAGTTTAGTTGGTGCTCAATATAATTTGTTCGATCTTAAAATCATACCTCGGAATTTACTTAATCGACATACCGTGACATTTTATCATGTTTTGATTAGTGGACATCTTCACAAATAAAAGTTCTCTTTTGAAATTTTCGCAATATGAGAACGTTTTCGTAAAAAACCAAGTTTTCGTTATGAGTAATATTCAAACAACCTAGAACAATCACCCAAATTTTATGAGAAAGTTTACGTAAAAAACCAAGTTTTCTTTCTTCCCCTAACTGTATGCTCAAATTCATAACAAAACCTTCAAACCTTCATTCCAATTCAACTCAAATCAATTAATCTTATCGTTGAATTTAAACACCAATTGTTAGTAATTGCAATTTGAACCTTCGAAAACCAACTGAAATTGCAATTTAGTTGAATTACACATTTAAATCGACCAAGTTACCTTACAACCTCGACATAAACTCTCGAACACGATAATCGACCTAATTTGAATCCTCATTTCACAGAAATTAATCACACACACATCTTCAATCTATTTTAAATCCTCTAATTGAGTTCTATGGCTTGATACTTATTGTAATTAAGGATCGAATCTACTACAAATATTACACTTAAACGGGTCGAATTCAAACTTCAAAGTGGAATCAATGTAATTCAATGTGATTTATAATCACACAGTGATTAACAATGAAAAACCAAGTCAAATCATATACAAACACAAGGTAGACAACATTCTGATATGATTTCACTAAGAAATCAAACACAAATACACAACTATTTATACTAAGTGAAATCAAACATAGATATAAGATTTCGCATTCCTTTACGTTCTTAAATTCCTTGAAGTTCTTACATTAAACGTTCTAACAATTCTCAAAGTTCTTGCAAACAACAACCTTTAAAATTAAATCTAGTTTTCGCTTTATGCGACCTCAAAGTAAATATTTCGCATATATTTAAAAGTTTTCGTATTTTCACAAGCTTTTGCTTATATAGTTTGATTTCCGAAGTCTTTATATATGAACCCTAAAATGTACTCCCTCATTGCATTGTTTACTTTCAGATATGAACCCTCTAGTGTAACAAAGTTAACTTTTTTTATTTCATGGGTATATTAGTCACTCACCTTTAACCCAATTTTTATAAAAATCTAAAGCCTGATTAAAAGGTTTACACACCCTCACCCATCTCCTTTAGTACTTTACAAGAACAAGAAGTAGATGTTGAATTTAAGCAATAAAGTAACAATAAGAAGACCTCCTCCCTTTTGGTAAGAGTTTTAATTTTCTTGTAAGTAGCTGATCGATATAAGGGAAGAGAGTGGGGTTCGAACCAAATAAAAGTTTAAGAGATTGAGTTTCTGTTAATTTGTGTTTCTGTTAACTGATAAAAGTATACGACTAACATTACTGAACCAATGGAGCATTTATAAAAACAAATACCATGTTATCAGAGATTAAATTCTTAAAAAGTAAAGTTTAGGACAAAGTAAATAGTGTGTTCCAAACACTGGACCATTCATGTAATTTACCATTCATGTAATTTAATATACTGTAAGTTTTTATTATAAAGTCCTTTTTATGTATGGTTACAAGGTAAGAGTGAAAATTGTCACGCAAGAAGGATTTAGTTTTGTGTAGTTAGGTAACTCTTAAGTAATAAATTACAATGGAGTTATCATACATCTACGTGATATATCCACCGTAATTTAACTACGCAACTACCACTTAATTATGCAACCCGTAATCTTTTTTCCATGATAATTTCATCCCTAACTTTGTATACTTCATATGCCAAACGAACTTTGTATTTTAGAACAGTGACGGAGATTGAACGAATATATAGAGTGTCGAAAGTCATGTCATCAATAAATTTTTTTTCCTATCGCCATGTTAGGAGGGAGGGACTCAACACTTATAAAATTGTCGGATGACATCGAGTAATTTCCTTACCAAAGTAGCATCGTTGACAGTAGAATCGAGACCGTTTGCTTTTGAGACCATATACCACTCAATTTTCCAGCAAACTCGTAGATTGTATCTCCATCCTTCATTTATAAACACCTCAAACTTGTCCTTAGAGTTTGGACACTAGCCTTTTGCACCTCATTAATAACACATATGTATCATATCTATAGAGCTTCCCAAACTTCTTTGGCATTGTATTTCACGACCTACAAGACCACCTCTTTTAATATTGCATGGAAAAGGTACACACACCATCTTGCCTTTCCTTGCATCCATAGTTTTATAATCATGGTACATTTTATAACATATTTAAAGCAAAAAGTAAATATATAAAAGTTTACAAACTATAAATCTATACTTTGCAGTTTGCAACATAATATTACAAATATATACGAATTATTTAACAGTAGACATTAACAAAGCAACGATACAACACATAGGGGTATCTCAAGTTTCATCCACCATAAAATTAATCACATAGTTTTATTATCAATAAAGCATCCTTGCTATGAGCGAAATAGTGGCTAGAAACGCGGAGTTGCCATCACAAGTAAAGGAGACTTCTTATGGACTGTAATACCATTCGTCTCAGTCATATCCAAATCCTCATTTTTTATTCCATTTGGCAACGCCAAATCAAATTTGTATACAACATTCGCTAATGCAAGCTCGTTGACAACCATAGCAAATTGTATCCCGGGACATCCTCTTCGGCCTGCACCAAATGGAAGTAGTTCAAAGTGAAGCCCTTTATAATCGATCGCGTTGTTCAAGAACCTCTCCGGCCTAAATTCATCTGGTTCTTCCCAGAGGGTAGGATCTCGTCCAATGGCTGATGCATTAATAATTGCTTGTGTGCCTGCAGGAATATCATACCCCATTAGCTTGACATTTCGTGTAGATTGCCGTGGAATGAGTAGAGGGATCGGAGTATGCAATCGCAACGTCTCCTTGGTGGTGGCCTTAAGATAGTGCATTTTCTCCAAATCACTCTCAAGAATTGTTGGTCTTCCTTGTGCGATTTCTGTCACTTCTTGTTGTAGCTTTTTCATTACTCTTGGGTGTTTTATTAGTTCGCTGATTGCCCATTCTAGACCAGCAAATGTAGTATCAGTTCCAGCTGCAAATATGTCCTAAGTGAAATGCAAAAATTATAGGTTATTAATGTACTTGCAATATACATGCATGAATCATGATTACTACACATACTGCTTTTGCTAAATTGTATAACAAAAGATGACTAAAAATATATAAAGATCGAATAATATTTTCTTACAAAAACACATGCATGTTTGCTACACATGGGTTTCGGTGATCAATGGACATCGAAAATGGGTCAAATGATGTCTAGAACCCGCTTATGGATTGGGTTTAGTTTATGGACCACTCACCTTCAATTCATAGAATTTTTTCTTTTCAATTTTCCTTTTTCTTAAGTAAACGCAGTTTCAATTATGATAGGAAGTAATTTATGATGTTATAGTTTAGACATAGTGTAGGTTGGTATATCAAAAAATAAGGAGATTCTTTCTTATAGTATTTATTTATATTGGACTATGAAACTTTACATGTGGCACTTACACAAGAAAAATTCAAAAAGATCATCTATGCATCACTAGTATCCTGAATATATACGTCTTGATTAATTATTGGAAGCCATCAAGTAATTTTTCTAGGTTTTTAGGTGCATCAAAAGTTTAAAAAGTTTGAAATATAAGGAATAGTTTTTAGTCGATGGTAATTTAATTGTCATCAACATCATTTTAGTAAAATCATATTTACTTAAGAAAAATGTTAAAGTATATCATATATCAATAAAAGTTAAGAGTTCTGGAGTACATTTTTGTTCGAGCCTAGCTATATATTAAAATTTCAGGTACCAATAAATCCAAGGGTTAAAGAAACACCTATTAAGAGAGTTAGGGTTTAGAAGTATAGCAACTGATGAAAAGTTATATGAAAGCTGATTGTTAATAAGAGCTAATTATTAATGAAAAACGTTTCATAAGTAATTAGCAACTAATAATCAAGAAGTTTTTTTTTATTACATATAAACAGTAGCTTAGTCGTCATTGGTAACTAGCATTAGTCACAAATTGATAATTGGGTAAATTACCAGTGATCAAGAGTGACTTGGCCAGCAACAAAACTTTGAAGATTAGTTGTGAGTTACTCTTCACACTCAATGAACAGTAATTATTGAGTTTCTATATAACATATTACTATTATAATGTTGTTGGTGGGTCTGGTTTTACCGCAGTGGGCTTTCGGGTGACGGATTTTCTCCGGAATTGGTGGTTGGCCTAGTGGGCTTGGACTACTCAGCGTATGGGATGTCTTTTCGCCATTGGGCTACCCTAAGTAGCCGGGCTTTAATTAATTGGCCGTTCAAAAAAAAACTATAATGCATCTACCTATTTTGGAAGATCAAAAAGCTTTGATAACCACCGAAACCTAGCCAATGGAAGAGAGTAACCAGAAGAGGGTGCCAACAACAATTATTGGAGACTCGATCTTAAAATATATGCTTGCAGAGGCGTTTAAAGTTTATCAAGAAACAACTGAGAGGCTTCAAAACCCATATGACACATTGGGAAAGTTGAAAGAGGAAAAGTATATGTGTTATTTTAATCGGACTCATTCATTCGTTTTTCTACAGATACCTCACCCCCAATCCCTTTAGGAAAAACCCATTGCTAAAAAACTTTATGGCTTAACTCTGAGCAATTTGTTGAGAGTAAAAATTGAACCCATCACCTCTTAATATTTAAATGTCATGGGTAACTCGCTTTAACCAGTTGAACTAAGAATTATTGGTCGATGTAAAATGATTAATGTTTACATTTTAAAGCTTATTTTTGTTATTTCTTAATTATTTATTTTTAAGGAGATGATGAGAAATGACAGGGATAAGTGGGGTAGGAAGAAACATCTTTGTAGTTGAAACATATATTTTCTCATTTAATATTTATTAACACTAATAACAATCAGATTTAAAAGTAAAATTATTTTACACGATAAAATAAATAATAGAGTAAAATGTTATTTTCGTCCCTGATGTTTTGTTGAATTTGTCATTTCAATCCAAAAATATTTTTTTTTTTGTCATTTCAGTCACTGTAGTTTACCGAATGTTGACATTTTCATCCACTCCACTAACTCCGTTAAGATCTCCGTTAAATATGAGTGTATTTTAGTTTTTTTCAACACTCTAATTATCCAATTAAAATAAATTAATCAATTAATATTCAATTAAAACTTAAAAACATATGAAACGATTAGTCATGAGACCGAATGCTCGATTTAAAAGCTTTGATTAACTCTAACTCATGTTGTTCGATTGATGTCTGCTATAAGATTTCAATTAATCTTCACATTTTGTTCTAACAAGTATCTTTATTCGATTGAGGTCTGTTGTGAGATGAAGATCTTCTGTTGTCACACTTTGTTTGATTGAAGTCTGCTATTGTCACGTTTGTTCGAACGTGACAACAGAAGACCTCAATAAAACAAAATGTGAAAACAGTAGATCTCAATCGAACAACGGTGCGTGTTCTAACAAAATATGAAGATTAATTAAAATACTATAGCAGACCTCAATCGAACAACATGAGTTAGAGTTAATCGAATATTTTAAATCGAAGCGTTCGGTATCACTAGTCGCTTCATATGTTTTTTTTAGTTTTAATTGAATATTAATTGATTATTATTTTTTAATTGGAGAATTAGGGTGTTGAAAAAGACTAAAATACCCTCATATTTAACGAAGATCTTAACAGAGTTAGTGGAATGGATGAAAATGACAACATTTGGTAAACTACACTGACTGAAATGACAAAAAAAAAAAAAATTTGTATTGAAATGACAAATTTAACAAAATGTCAGAGATGAAAATGATATTTTACTCTGAATAATATGTACACACTCTTTTACTTTTACAAGTTGGGTATGAGATAAATATAAATAAGATGTTACACCCTTTAGACATACTACTCGAGGATGTAACCTTAATATATACATTTTAAATTGGTTTTGCTTAATTTATATTAATTTTTTTATAATTAATTCTTAAGTAATGTCTCTATTAAAAATATTTTTTATTAGAAATTAATTTATAAATAGAAATTTCTCAATAATTGTTAGGTTCCGTGGGCTCTATTTGATTTGATTTGTTGAGTTGTAAAGAACTATACCACATCCCATTTAATGTTTAGTTTTGTTTAATTTTTAATCTCTATTTATTTTCTATCACCTATTAAGCTTTGATATATGTTTATTTACTTTTCTTTAACATAATAACATGATTTTTTTGTTTGTATTTTTTTTAAATTTCGAATACCATGTTTATACTTACTTTTATATTTCGGGATGAATGTAATGATATTTGATTTAAAAAAAATTGGCCCCGGTTAATGTTAGTTAACATAATTGGTTATAAACAAAATTGAACCCCGCCCCGTGACCCGGGGTATCAATCCTAGTTTTACTCTATATACAAAATCGTTATTTATAATATTCTAACTTTTAAGAACTATTATTCTTATCTAATTAAGATTTTGCATAACATTTTTAAACTAAAAGTGAGTTACATATGTGTGCTATATAGTAAGCTGTACATCACAATATTTAAATACGAAACCTATAATTTATTTGGTAGCTACTATTACTATACACTTAAATTTAAAGGTCGGTGCAAATACCACCGGCTAAAATCTCCCCTTAACTTTCTTGAATTTACATTTTAATTAACTCCTAAACTATTTGTAAAACTTTACAAAATATCACTTTGAACCTTCGAGTTTCTAAAGCTTCGGAGAAACTAATTTCTTATATCCTTTTTTATGTAAGTGTCGATGCAAGTTTGAGTTCATCTATGTTTTGATAAAAATTTTGTTCAGAAACAAGCTGAGTCAAATGTAAAACGCTGTGGTGCTAATTTTTATGTATGATTTTAGTTGGTTTACGTTTCGACGTATATTTTATTTGAAAACAAGTAAGGTCATATATAATATGTTTTCGTTCGAATGATATTTATTCGAGTAACTCTACGTTTCGTCGTAAATTTAGTTCGGAAACGAGTCGGGACAATTTTAGCATATAGTTTATCATGCTGTGGACAGCACTACCGCAACGTGCGGATATAATAACTGGTTAGGCAGAAAAATTAGTTTCATGCATACGTACGTATGATATATATGGCACTCCTAATTAATAGTTTTTTATTTTATATATGTTTCTTTGAAGTCAAATAATAACTAGTGGTCTTGTTTACTCGCTACTGTTAGAAACAATAATCAGCATCAAATTTCATAACTTTTAAAAGCTTGAAATTAAAAAATAGTATATTCTTAAAATTACAACATAAAGTATTCACTTAAATTGCAACGTACGTCAAACTCTGTTATAAGTCTTCTTCATATTTGTGGAAAATTCCACTTCACAAAACATTTGTTATAGAAACTCATAATCGTGCGTTTACGTGTACGTGTACGTGTACGTGTACGTGTACGTGTGGGGGTTTGTGTGTATTTGCATGTGTACGCGTATGTTTCATCTCTGTACGTATATGAACGTGTACGAGTGTTACTTGTACGTGTGCGCGCGCGTGTGTTTTGATATGTGGTAGATATATTAGTAATAGAAAATTTACCACAATGATTGCTTTAATGGTATCTCTTTGAAGAGAAAAGCCAGCCAGATTATCTCTTTGCACCTCCAATAAGATATCAACTATATCTTGATCTACATCTCTTTTGTTACTCATATGTTCTTCAACAACACCTTCAAGAAACTCATCGAAATCTTCAGCAACTTTACGCGCTTGCGCCTCTAAACCACTCAATCGATCGATCCACGCCAAGCTCGGAATATAATTTCCAAAGCTAAAAACACCCAAAACATTCATAAATCTATCCAATAAATCCGCAAACTTAATCCCACTATATGTCCTGCCTAGAGCCACCTTACATATAATGTTATTCGTAAGCGTAACAAGAGTCTCACTCAAATCGATTACAGAACCACAACGTTTTTCGATCATGTTGATCATAAGAGCCATCTCATGTTCTCTTATTTGTCGAAACGATTGAACTCGTGTATTGTTTAGAAGATGGACTACTGCAATGCTCTTCACTTGCCTCCAATACTCTCCATAAGGGGAAAATGTTATGTCTTTCGAGCCATATAAAAGGGTGTCAGGGATACTCATCTTCGGGCGATTAGCGAATGTTAAATCATGGGTTTTCATTATCTCTCGTGCTGCTTCGGCCGATGAGGCCACTAGCACGGGTACACTTCCAAAGTGCAACAACATGAGGGGACCATGTTTTTGGGACAGGGCTTGGAGAGAGCGATGGGGGCTCGAACCTAGTTGGTGGAGGTTTCCGATGATCGGAAACTTTCGCGGAGAGGGTGGTGTGTTTTTCTTGCTCATAAGGTGATATGAAATCCATTTGATCCATATGAAGAATGATAAAATGATGAATAAAGAGAGGAAAATGATGTAGGTGTTTAAGAAAGAAAACATTGTCTTGATGTCTGAACTACGGGGTCTAATAAGAAATTGAGTGGGTCTGTCTCTCTCTATAAAAATTTTCCTATCAATTACACAATGTGCACTAAATAAACTATATCAACGTATCTTGTGGACTAAGATACAAAACTCAATCCTACACCTACTATTTTGTTTTTACTATTTTTATAATATTAGTGAGCATGACCGCGCTATACGATAGGTTGTAAAATTTGTAAACGGTAAATGGTAACTTATTAAGTTAATGGACTGTATTGCGAAATTGTTAAAATTAAAATATAAAAAAAAGAAAACTTTACTAAAGTGCAGAAGATTAAATGTAAATTTAACATGACTTGAGAGTTTAAGAGTAATATTTTATAAAAATAACAAAATGAGTATGTAGTCAATATTGAAAAAAATAAAAACGTGTTGTTCTTTCAAAAAATTCACAGGGGTTTAAGTGTAAAATTATAAAAAAAAACCAATAAGTTCTTGATTGCTTAAGAGAAAAAGAAAACTATTTTAACCACATTAAGAAAACCCATAACTTTATTATTTATCATATTTTTTGTTTATTATATATAATAAGTTTCGGGCGATGCAACACTTGTTATTGAGGTTCTTTTCTGACTTGCTTTGAGCCCTTATTATAATTAGATGTTATTATTATTTTATTATTATTATTATTATTATTATTATTATTATTATTATTATTATTATTATTATTATTATTATTATTATTTAAATATTTAACAATTATATACTTATGTATTTAAATAAAATAATAGTTAATTTAAATAATATTTAACTATATAATAGTAAATAGTAAATGAAAACTTAAATGTTAATTTAAAGAATTATTAACTAGATAATACTTAATGTAGTGAATTAAATAATCTCTTGTGCGTTAATAAAATATATTAATTAAGAGCAGTTTATTAAAAAATGATAAATTAATAACTATAGCATAATGTACTTGTATCATACATTAAAAAATTATCAATTTTAAATAAAATTACAATTTATCCTCCTCAAATTGTTTATATAGTAATATAGATTATTTCTAATACAAACATCTACACACAAGCAAATCTATATCAATATATACTACATAATAAATGAATAACTATAAGAACAGAATGGGACATTTGGTAAAGTTAAAGTTTTTGTTTTTATTTCACTTTAAGTGATTAGGATTTTTAAGTAATCAAATTAAATCGTTAAGTACTTAATTATAAATCTTTCTTATTCTAATTATCTATTAATATTTAATTATTAAATCAATATATTTTTATTATATCTTATCTTAAAATATAACTTTTAAATTTTTTATCTTTATTATTTGTTTATTACAATTTCTTACTTATTTATTATTTCTAATTTTATTTGTGGCTAATAATATCAAACATACAAAATCTTTATAGAAATTAATTGTTTAAAGTGTAAAATAAAAAGAAGAGTAAATTTCATTTTTACTTCTTGTGGTTTGGTACAAATAACGGTTTGCCTCCAAAGGTTTTAAAATTATGAATTTACTCCCTTCGGTTTTAAATTTGTCTCAGTTAATGCCAACCAACTAACACCTCAAATATTTATGTTAAAATCAAGGGTATTTAAGTCATTTTATATAGAGGGACTAATAATGTAATTCATTTAACTTGGATGGACTGTTTTTAATAAATTTCTTATTTTTATTATAAAATAATTAAAAGGCAATCCAACTCCCTTCCTTTACATATCGCACCACCGCCACCTCTAGCCTCATCCACCACCATACCGCCGGCAATCAACCACCGCATCACCAGCCATCCACCACCCCCACCCTCTCCTGCTTATCTATTTGATCTCAACTTTAACCCACCCCTTAAACCGAATATGAGAATCATTATCCTTCATCGTCGTCCAACAACGAAACCCTAGATCTAGGTTCCGACCATGATTGGGGTTCGCACGAGGGACAAAGGGAACCCTACAAGGCCATCCTTTTAGGGCTCGATTCATCTCCTAGGGCTCGAATGATACTCAGGTTAGGAGGTTAGGGCTTCGATTAAAACCATTGGTAGTGGTGTAATGGTGGTCTTAGATTTCGGATAAATCTGTCCATCTTCATCTTCAATGGTGGTTAGGGGGTCTTCGATTTACGATAGATCTGTTCGTCAATGGTGTTTACGGATTGAAACCAATAGTGGCTGTGGTGTTGCAATGGTGGAGAGGTTATGAAAGATTGTAGTGACAGATGGTGATGGTGATGGTGATGGTGGTGGTGTAGTTATGATTTTGCAGGTGGTTGTGGTGGGTGATGGTTGTTGTGGGTGGGTGGTGGTGGTGGTTGCGATGGCTGGATGCTAGTGGTAGATTAAGGTGAACAAGGTGGGTATGATGATTATGATGGTGATGATGTGGTGATGGTTAGATGATGATGATGAGGATGATGATAATTTGATTATTTTATTTAAGTGACACATAATTTTTGGTAAATTACAGGATTAGTCCTTTTATATAAAATGACCTAAATGTCTTTGTTTTAACATAAATATTTAACGATGTTAGTTGGTTGGCGTAAACCTGAAACAAATTGAAAATCACATGGAGTAAAATTGTAATTTTAAAACCATTGAAAACAAATCGTTATTAGAACTAAACTACATAAAACAAAAACAAAATTTACTCTAAAAAGAATTTGTAGGTATTAAGGAACTAACACGTGCCTTTTTATAATCTTTATCTGCTAGACTGTTGAGATCAAACACAAAGATAAGCAATATATAACATTTGCTTGTTTTAGAATTTTCACTTTTAGCCATCATACAGATATATTGAAAATAATCATATTCGAAAACGAACTTAAATTGCATTCATGATTTTAGGGTATTGTCGTTATTGTATTTGTTTGAAGATAATTGTGTAGTAAATCAATTATCATTATAACATGTTTGAGTAACTTTTTATTAAGGATTTAAAGAGCAGGGTCTTTTATCTTACTTGTCATACCTCGTCTTTAAAATAATTACTTTAATCTTTTTTGGGTGAGCTTATTCTACAAAGTGTATTTTTGCTACAAAATGTAATAAGACACAATAAGGCTAAAAAAGTCACAAAAATTATATCTCACAATCTAAATCGAATTTTAAAAAAATATTTCGGAGTCTCTGTTTTCTCGTCTTCCTCTTTCAGAAAAAAATAAAAAAAAATTCATTGTGTCTTTTATGACTTTCATAATGACACAATGAAGTCATTGTGTCTTTCACAATGACACACAATGACGTCATTGTGTCTTTCATAAATGACACAATAAAAAAACGTTAATTTTTTTTAATTTTTTTATTTTTCGTTTATTTTTTTTCTTAGTGAGGACGGCTAGGGGAACAAAAGCTCGTGATTACTTTTTTGAAATTCGATTTAGATTGTGAGATATAATATTTTTATAACTTTTTTTGACTCATTGTGTCTGCTCACACTTTGTAGCAAAATACACTTTGTATTTGAACCTCTTTCATGTTTTATATTTAAAAAATATATTCATCCACTCTTAATTGTCATACCTTATGTTAAAAAATCAAAAAGAAATAAGTAAATATAAAAGATTTTTTGCAAAGAACTTTATAAACGTACATGTCCTTTGTAAAAGTGTAAATTGTTCACTTCTTTTTTAGTCTTGTGTTGTTTATTATGAAAAATGTTCAAATACAAAGTGTATTTTTGTTACAAAGTGTAAGAATACACAATGAGTAAAAAAAAATCACAAAAAAATTATGTCTCACAATCTAAATCGAATTTCAAAAAAGTAATTCCGAACTTTTGTTTTCCTAACTGTCCTCACTAAGAAAAAAAATAGAAAAATAAAAAAAATAAAAAAATTAACTTTTTTTTATTGTGTCATTTATGAAAGATACAATGACGTCATTGTGTTATTATGAAAGACACAATAACGTTATTATGTTATTATGAAAGACACAATGACGACACAATGACGTCATTGTGTCATAAAAGACACAATGAAATTTTTATTTATTTATTTATTTATTTTTTTCTGAAAGAGGACGACGAAAGGAACAAAGACTCTTAAGTACTTTTTTGAAATTCGATTTATATTGTGAGATATATTTTTTTGTGACTTTTTTTGACTTCTTGTGTCTTCTCACACTTTGTAGCAAAAATACACTTTGTAGAATATATAACATTTGCTTGTTTTAGAATTTTCACTTTTAGCCATCATACAGATATATTGAAAATAATCACATTCGAAAACGAACTTAAATTGCATTCATGATTTTAGGGTATTGTCGTTATTGTATTTGTTTGAAGATAATTGTGTAGTAAATCAATTATGATTATAACATGTTTGAGTAACTTTTTATTAAGGATTTAAAGAGCAGGGTCTCTTATCTTACTTGTCATACCTCGACTTTAAAATAATTACTTTAAACTTTTTTGGGTGAGCTTATTCTACAAAGTGTATTTTTGCTACAAAGTGTAATAAGACACAATGAGGCTAAAAAGTCACAAAAAATTATATCTCACAATCTAAATCGAATTTTAAAAAAATATTTCGGAGTCTCTGTTTTCTCGTCTTCCTCTTTCAGAAAAAAAATAAAAAAAAATTTATTGTGTTTTTTATGACTTTCATAATGACACAATGACGTCATTGTGACTTTCACAATGACACAATGACGTCATTGTGTCTTTCACAATGACACAAAGACGTCATTGTGTCTTTCATAAATGACACAATAAAAAAACATTAATTTTTTTTAATTTTTTTATTTTTCGTTTATTTTTTTTCTTAGTGAGGACGGCTAGGGGAACAAAAGCTCGGGATTAATTTTTTGAAATTCGATTTAGATTGTGAGATATAATGTTTTTATGACTTTTTTTGACTCATTGTGTCTGCTCACACTTTGTAGCAAAATACACTTTGTATTTGAACCTCTTTCATGTTTTATATTTAAAAAATATATTCATCCACTCTTAATTGTCATACCTTATGTTAAAAAATCAAAAAGAAAATTTTAATAAGTAAATATAAAAGATTTTTTGCAAAGAATTTTATAAACGTACATGTCCTTTGTAAAAATAAAAAAAATAAAAAAATTAACTTTTTTTTATTGTGTCATTTATGAAAGATACAATGACGTCATTGTGTTATTATGAAAGACACAATAACGTTATTGTGTTATTATGAAAGACACAATGACGACACAATGACGTCATTGTGTCATAAAAGACACAATGAAATTTTTATTTATTTATTTATTTATTTATTTTTTTCTGAAAGAGGACGACGAAAGGAACAAAAACTCTTAAGTACTTTTTTGAAATTCGATTTATATTGTGAGATATATTTTTTTATGATTTTTTTTGACTTCTTGTGTCTTCTCACACTTTGTAGCAAAAATACACTTTGTAGGATAACCTCACCCGTTTATTATTACTATTGATTAAAAATTGTTTTTATAAAGATAATAAGAAAGGATTTTTAAAAGAATATATTTTCAGAAAAATTTACGGTACAAAAAAAAGACCATTCAAAACAAATGAATAAGTTTACGTGTTTAACAAATTAAAGAAAAAATCTAACTAAAATCTATCTATTTTACTGATACACGTTTCATAAGTTATTATAAAAGATATGAATAAGATATGATTAAATAATAATTTAAAACATATCATAGAAGATGATATCTCATTTAAATTGAATATTTTAGTTGTTAAATTTTAACTAGTTATTTTAAAAGGATAAAACAACATATTCGAATTGTATCTGTTTAAAAGTTAAATGGGGTATATCAAATAAAAATAAATATAAATATAAATATAAGAAGGATCTATATAGCAACAACCATTGTTTTAATGTTTTTAAAGCGCGATTAAACTGACATATTGAATAAAAATACCTTTGTGGTTTAGTCTTTGCCAACCATTACTATTACACTATAAAAAAGGTTGGTGGGTTTTGTTACCGGTTACTCTCACCTTTTAACTTTTGAATTTATACTTTTAATCTCATAAATTTTTAAAGAGTTTATAAATGTCACTTTAACCACCTTAAATTACAAAAGTTTGTGATTAATCCCTGTACATTTTTACTTAAAAAGCTCATTTTTACGTTCTTATTTTATGTATGTGTCGGTAAAAGTTCGAGTCCATCTACGTTTTAACGTAAATTTTATTCAGAAACGAGCCAAGTCCAATATTAAACGTTTTCATGTTTATTTAAGTACGTTTTGAGTTGGTTTATGTTTTAGCATATATTTTGTTTGGAAACAAGTCTGTTCAGATATAATATGTTTCCATTCGATGGTATAAATTCGAGTTTCTCTGTGTTTCGACATAAATTTATTTGGAAACAAGTTGTGGGCGATTGTAGCCTAAACTTTATCACAGCACATACGGCACCACCTCACGTGGTCATTTTTATGTTCATTTTGAGTTTATTTATGTTTCGACGTAAATTTTGTTTTGATTCGCGTCAAATATAATACATTTTCATTCGACGATATAAATTCAGATCATCTTATAAGTTGGATTGATTGTAATCAATACTATATTACGTTGCGGACAACGCTATCACTAAATGTGACAGGTAAAAAGTTAGTCGTAATATAATATAATATGAAATTACACATGTGTTCAATTGTTAACACATCTTTGGTCCACCTACTAAGTGATTTACCATATCTCCATCGGAGCCATGTGTTATGACGTACGACCTTTTGTCACACTTAGAATTTTTAATAGAAGTATCTTTCGTCCGTTATAAAATAATATGAGAGTACTTTTGTAGCTTAGCGTTGACAAACGATGTGTTATAACGTGTGAGCCACGTGATTGACAATGATTTTATTAATCAATCTCTACCATGTGTTTCTACTTTTACTATTTTTCTTCTTGTAATCACCATTATATTTGAGATGAATATATTAAGAAAAATAATTGAACGCTTGAGTTTTCAAAGCTCGTAGAGATTAGTGTTACGACACTAGTGTTACAGAGGGGCTTAAAACTGTAAAAAAGAAAATTGAAATGTTGTAGCATAATCCGCTCGTTAAGGGGTTTGTAAAACTATCCATTACCATGCAACCCGCACATAGAAGAAAACGTCGATAACATACTTACATTTACATAAGAAAAACAGAAACTTGACGTCTTTTATAAAATAAGTTGTCGTAAAGCCATGAGTTGCGGCGGGGTCGTTGATAATATTCAGAACTATATAGAAAAAAGAAACCATTAAAAATTTCACGTCGAAACGTTAATAAAAAAATCAGCACATCACAATGGAATTGCGAAAAAACTGTTGTAATATTATCATTTAAAGAAAGGACCATATCGCAATGACAAATTTGAATTATATTCTTGTGGTGAACATTTTTGCTACCAGATTAAGAGATCTTAATTTAGTAATTCCTATCAAATGACAAATCTATGATCATATGTGTTTACAAGTGAATTTGCATCGAACTTATTAGCAATCAATTTTAAGGCCGACTCTTTGTGATTAATGCTGCGACTAAACCTATTTGAAACTGATATTACGACCATACCACTTGGTGAATGATTTTGTAACGCTACCTATGAGGACCGGCTCAACGTTTTTGGGGTCCCCACTCGAACTAAAAAAATGAGGCCTTTTTGTAAAACGCAATCTTAACAAAAACAATCTAATCAAATCTCTTTGAACAAAAACAATAAATCAAAGAAAATTTGATATACTAACCGTGACTCCTTAATAGTTGATTTCTTTGAACAAAAAAGAGGCAAAAAAGGGTTAGCTGATGTCGATCAGATTGATCGAAAAGGAAGGAACTTAGGCAAAAAAACGGACAATATTAGTGGTATGAGTATCCGGATGTTACAAAACATGTTGCAATGGTCGTAAAACCCTAATGTTTACTTCTTTGTAAAAACGACACAATCATGTGTTTGAACGAAAACAAAACCAAAACAAAATCATAGAATGCAAAAAACACTAGGTCAAAAACTCTGATAAATTCATAATCTAATATCACATTATCATATTTACAAAATCATGTGTTAGAAGGAAAAAAACAAAACCCAAATTAAGAAGAAAAAAAAAACAAATAAAACACGGATATCAAAACACGTATTAAAAACTCTATCACGAAAGGTACAAAATATGTTGCAATGGTTGTCACTACGTCGTAAAACTTTAACATTTACTTCATTGTAAAAAGTGACACAATCATATGTTTGAGACAAAAAACAAAACAAAAACAAAATCTCAAAATGCAAAAAAAAAAAAAAAAAAAAAAAAAAAAAATTGATGTGATCAAACTCTAACAAATTTAGAATCTAATATCATACTATCACACTTATAATCCAATATCATACTATCACACTTATAAAATCACGTGTTTGTGTAATAAAAATAAAAGATAAAAATAATAAAAACAAAACATAATTTTTCAAAGAAAAAGTAAAAGAAAACAAATGATTTTAACAAATCAAAAAGAAAAAAAATAAAACCCAAGTATTTTCTTAGTCTCTAGTAATCAAAATAAAAATACTTAAATTATTGTGGCTAAAGTTTAAAAGAACCTAAAGTCATACTATTCATTCATTGCATTTAATTATAGAAAATGTTTGTGCAACCAAATTGTTATTAATTCTTTAAGACCATACGTATTTTAAACTATACATTTTGGAATTGTTTCGAATGAAGTATAAATAGAATTCAGCTTCGCGTTACGGCTTGTTTGTCATTGGTAATATCTAGCAGTTGCGAAACGATGAAACGATACAATTCCCAAATCGCACACACAAAAATTTTGCGTTAGAATACATCAAATGCAATTGTTGCTATGACATGTAGATGCTATGGAACATAACCGGCCTGATCATCTAAGGTTTTGATGCTATGACATGTAAATTTTGCGTTAGAATACACCATTTATGTACTTGGGTCTTTAATTTACAATGGATTTGCTTATCTTTATTTTTTGTTACCGATTGGATTTTTAATTGGATTATGTATGAGAGTTTGCTTGTGGACAAACAAAGTTCAAGTGTGGGGATGTTTGATACGCTTAAAAGTATACACGTTAATAAAATGTACGCGTGCATTATACTTCACAATATGATTATAAAAAATGACGGCAATGTTATTTCTGCCGTGCATATTCTAGATCCACCGACGAATCCAGTTGAGAACGAAAATACAATTTTGGAGTTGCGCGATGAGAACACACATTTTAAACTTTTATTCTATCTCGTGGCACATTGCGGATAATGTGGATATCACGGTTTCAGATTACGAATAATAATTTGTTTTACTATTGTTGTTATTTTTCTTGTATTTTTTTTTTAAATTTTAAAATAGTTTTTATATTAATGTAATTTTTAATTTTAATGAAGCAAATTAAAAAAAAATAAAAATTAAAATGGTGTGGTGTAGTGTGATGTGAGTGTCCCTCCTAAATTGGTGTGGTGTGAGGTGACATAATTGGTGAGTGTGTGGTGTAGTGTGATGGGTTTCTATGAGCATCCCCCACCACCCTTATGGTAATCGGTGATTCAACGCCGCGGAACGCATGGGTGTTGTATATTTTGGAAAACAAGACCTATTTGACCTAGTTGACCCGTTGGTGACATATTAATTGAAATCTCATTTAATCAAATATAGCAACCCATCACACATGTTATTCATAAAATTTATTCACGTATGCCACATCATCAACTTCTTGTTCTACCGAGATTATCATACTACTTTAGTTTAACATACAACCCATGCGAATCTCAAGTAATCAACATTCTCAACATAACCCTAATTACATCAGAACTAGCACATCATACATAAAGTCAAATCATGCACAACATGCCATGTGAAGCCACTCACGACTTCACACCCTGAATCTTGCCAATCCTACCAAGTAGGGGCCTCAGATTCGTACGCGTGTATGACGATCATCATCACATCATCCAGCAAGTTTTATGTCAATCAACATCCTCAGCAATGATCTATTACAATTCCAAACTTGATCCTATAATCTCCTAACATAATCTATCATCATGTATAATCAATAAGAGTACAATTTCCTAAATGACCAATCAAGTATCCACACAACCCAATTAGCACATTCTACCTTATTATACACCACCAACAAACATTCTAACATGACCCTAACATCATAAACATGCCCAATTCACCATATCCAATGTTCCACACAAATAAAGTTTCCCTTTTGGGAAAGCAACACCGAAAATCAACCTAACACCCAAATCATTCATGAATTCATCAACATCATGCCTAATCAAGTCCATAACTATCATCTAGACATCACCAACATCATCAAATCATCATAATTCACAAATCTCATATCCAAAAGTTTCTACTTATAGCAAGGTATGAACTACATGATCAATTCATGGATTTCTTATATAATAATCATAACCCAACATTCATACAACATCATTAACATCACAACATCATCAATCTATCATCAATTCATCAAGTTCATGCACAAAAGTTACTATTATTAGTAAGGTATGAACAACGCATCAAAACCACGAATTTCTTGTATAATCCAAGTAAACTAACATCAATACAATCTAACCAACATTATACAATCATCAAACATTCAAAATTCGACATTCTAGCATCCATTCGAACTAGGGTTTCGGCCAACACCCAAAAACCATGAAAAACCATAAAAATCTAACCTTTAATCACGTAATGGCCAAGAATTGAAGTTGCTAACGTGTTGTAATGCTTGGAACTCTATCAAAACCGATGCTTGATTGTTGTTCTTGGTCGAAATCGCAAAGAAGATAGGGTGGAGGGGGGGTCGCGGCCGATTCTGGGGTTGTGGGAGGGATTAGGGTTTAATTTTAGGAAATATATTGTTTTTAGACAATTACAAACTTAACCCTTATTGTTTATATTTCATAAAAACTAATCTTTTAACACTTTTTAAAAGGTTTTAACTACTAAACACCAAGTATTATAAACTAACAATAATAATCATGTATAATTTTCACTAGCTACAAAACACATGACGTAAATATAACACGTTGCCACGTTGCAAGATAAAATTCACAAATAATATTTAAAATCTATAAACCACATAAGTACAACTTAATAATCAATATTATTAATCAAGTTATTATTTGTTTATCATAGATAATTGTTATTAAGTCACCAACGTTCAACGCCAACTAGTGTGTGCTCACGACATGTGTATGCAAGACCTAACGCAACTAACAGAGTTTGGTAATGGAAAATTACCGGATGTCACATTATCCCCATGTTGAAAGAATTTTCATCCCGAAAATTACGTTACATGGTTGAGTTACATCACTGGTCTACTGCATTGGAACAAAGAAATCGAGTGAGTTTCGGGTGGGTTGTCACATCATCCCCATGTTGAAAGAAATTTCATCCCGAAATTTAATCAATACCTTTGCCGGCTGGCATCGTTGTTTCGAACAAATGAGGATACTTGAGCTTCATCTGATCATCACGTTCCCACGTGAATTTCGGTCCACGTTTTGAGTTCCAACGAATTTTGACTATGGGTATCTTGCTTTGCTTAAGAGTTTTGACCTCTCGGTCCATCACCTCAACTGGTTCTTCAATGAACCATAGTTGTTCATCTACTTGCACTTCCTCTAGTGGTACAACCATCGTCTCGTCCGATAAACACTTTTTTAAATTTGAGAAATGGAATACATTATGAATTCCACTAAGTGAGTCAGGTAGGTCTAATCGATACGCCACTGGACCTATTCTTTCCAGAATCTCAAATGGTCCAACGTATCTCGGATTAAGCTTGGCTCTTCTGCCTAATAGAATCACACCTTTCCACAGTGAGACTTTCAGTAAAACTTTGTCGCCAACCTGAAACTCCAAAGGTTTTCATCACTTGTCTGCATAGCTCTTTTGTCGGTCTCGCACTGCAGCCATATGGTTCCTTATTTGTACTATCTTCTCTATAGTCTCGTGCACCAACTCGGGACCTGTTAGCTGACTATCACCAATTTCCGCCCAACAAACCGGCGATCTACACTTTCGCCCATACAACGCCTCAAATGGTGCTGCCTTAATGCTGGTGTGATAACTATTGTTGTAAGAAAATTTCACCAATGGTAGGTGAACTTCCCAGTTATTCCTGAAGTCAATCACACAAGCACGTAGTATGTCCTCCAATGTCTGAATAGTACGCTTGCTCTACCAATCTGTTTGTGGATGATAAGTAGTACTCGTGTCTAGATGCGTACCCAGAGATTTCTGTAACGACTGCCAGAAGTGCGATGTAAAATGAGCATCGCGGTCAGAAATAATTGAGACCGGTACACCATGTCTCGAAACTATCTCCTTCAGATAAATTCGAGTTAACTTATCCATTTTATTCGTTTCCTTGATCACCAAAAAGTGTGCAGACTTAGTCAATCGATCTACGATCACCCATATCATGTCACAACAAGTAGGTGTCCGGGGTAATTTGGTAATGAAGTCCAAAGAAATCTGCTCCCACTTCCAAATAGGAATCTCAGGTTGTTGTAGTAACCCAGATGGCTTCTGATATTCCACTTTAACTTTCAAACAGGTCAGGCACTTGCCGACATACGTAGCTACGTCTGCTTTCATATTAGGCCACCAATAGTGCGCCTTCAGGCCATGATACATTTTGTCTGAACCATGGTGTATAGAGTACTTAGACTTGTGAGCCTCACTCATAACCAAGTCCCTTAGGTTTCCATACAAAGGTACCCAAAGTCTGTGCATGAAATAACGAATTCCATCAGCTTTCACTTCAAACTGTTTGTCCATTCCCCGTAAAGATTCAGACCCAATGTTTTCCATTTTCAAGGCTTCTGTCTGAGCTTCTCGTATTTGTTCAGGCAAGTGAGTGCTAATCGTAAGCTGCAAAGCTCGCACTCGTCGAGGTTTAGCAGTCTCCCTTTCTACTCAACGCGTCTGCAACTACATTTGCCTTTCCTGGGTGATATTTAATAGCGCAATCATAATCGTTCAACAATTCCACCCAGCATCTTTGCCTCATGTTCAACTCCTTCTGCTCAAAGATATGCTGAAGACTCTTGTGATCGGTGTAGATAGTGCACTTGGTACCGTACAAGTAATGTCTCCAGATCTTCAAGGCAAAAACTATCGCACCCAGCTCCAAGTCATGAGTGGTGTAGTTCTTCTCGTGTACTTTTAGTTGTCTCAAAGCATAGGCTATCACTTTATCATGTTGCATCAAGACACAACTAAGTCCTTGGATAGAAGCATCACAATAGACCACAAAGTCATCACTTCCCTCTGGTAATGCCAATATCAGTGCGCTACATAGTTGCTGTTTCAACAACTGAAAAGCAGACTCCTGACTATCACCCCATTTATACGTTGTCCCTTTATGAGTCAAGGCTGTAAGGGGTTGAGCGATCTTAGAGAATCCCTCAATGAATCGTCGATAGTATCCTGCCAGTCCAAGAAACTGTCGTATCTCACTAGGCGTCTTGGGAACCGACCAATTCTTTATCGCTTCAATCTTTGCAGGATCAACATGTATTCCTTTCTCGTTAACAACATGACCTAAAAATCGTACTTCACGTATCCAGAAATCACACTTGGAAAACTTGGCGTACAATTTCTCCTTTCCAAGTAATTCCAAGATTAGACGTAAGTGCTCTTCATGTTCTTCCTTGGTCCTTGAATAGATCAATATGTCATCGATGAACATAATAACAAATCAATCAAGATAGGGTTTGCACACACGATTCATGAGGTCCATGAATACTGCTGGTGTATTTTTCAACCTAAATGGCATGACCAAGAACTCATAATGACCATAACTTGTACGAAATGCAGTCTTCGAGATGTCTTCCTATCGAACTCTCAGCTGATGATAACCAGACCTCAAGTCAATCTTAGAATAATAGCTCGATCCTTGAAGTTGATCAAACAAATCATCTATACGAGGTAAGGGGTATCGATTCTTGGCTGTAACCTTGTTCAATTCTTTGTAGTCAATGCATATTCTAAAAGTGCCATCCTTTTTCTTGACGAAGAGAACAAGTGCTCCCCAAGGTGATGAGCTCGGTCGAATAAACCCTTTATCCAGTAGCTCTTGCAGTTGTGCAAATAGTTCCTGTAGTTCATTCGGAGCTAACCGATAAGGTGCTCTCGCTATCAGAGCGGCTCCGGGAGTCAAATCAATCTAGAACTCAACTTGACGATGAGGGGGTAATCCAGGCAGATCCTCTAGAAAAACCTTCGGAAAGTCACGAACTACCAGAATATTCTCTATCTTCTTTTCTTCTGGTTGCTTTTCAGTTACAAGGGCTAATATGGTTAAGCGACCTTTGCATAACAACTTCTGTGCTTTCATGTATGATATGATGCCTATCACAGCACCACTTTTCTTGCTATTAACCGAGAGAATTTCCCCGTCTAGGAGAGGAATACGGATAACCTTTTTGTGGCAAATGACTTCCGCCTGCTTCTCGGAAAGCCAATCCATGCCCACGACCACATCGAAACTCCCAAGCGTAACAGGCATGAGGTCGATGTCAAAAGTATGACCAGCAAGTTCTATCTCGCAACCCTTAAGGATGCGTGTCATATGAATTTGCTTACCATTAGATAATTATATATATATTTAGATTCCAATAGAGAAGGCATATCACTTAAGAGGCTACTAAACTCAGTAGAGATAAAACTTCTATCGGCTCCAGTTTCAAACAATACCGTAGCAAAACGACTGTTAACAGAAAATTTACCAGTAACAGTAGTAGGGTCGTTTAGAGCCTCACCTGAACCCATGACAAAGGCTCTCCCTTTAGCTCCACCGTTGTTGCCACCGTTATTGTCACCATTGCCATTATTGTTGTTGTTGTTGTTGTTGTTTCCACCATTTCCAGCACCATTCCCGTTCTTCTTCAACTGAGGACAATTCCTCTTGTAGTGTCCTTCCTTTCCACATTCAAAGCAACCTTTTGGTGTTTCTTGGGATTGCTGAGGCTTCTTCATAAACTCACCATGGTAATCCTTTGCTGCATGCCTAGCCTTACCACAACGCTTATCTTGGATGAATAGGAATCTTCTTAGCGTATCTTGGATGTTTATAAACCCTTATCTTCATTGGCTTGTTCGTGTTCGGGTCCATCCTGGTCTCATCTTCAATAACTTTGGATTTGGCTGTCTTAAAGTCCTTGAAGTTTCGGTCTAGTTCAAATACATTCAAATCAACGTTATAAACACCAATATATCTTAATGTATGGTTAGAAATCAGCAGGCGACCACAACAAACAATGTTTTCTATTTTGACAGAGTTTCTACACTTAGAATTTTGAGTGTGAAAATTTCAGAATATAATATGCGAATACTTGACTTTTCGCACACTTACTTTATATAGCACTCTGACTTCTCGCGTGATGAACTTTTCGCAAAACTTCAAACTTTTCGTATAAAGTGGAACCTTTCGCATCAGTTTATTCATCCGCATTTGTTTTGAACTTTTCGCATGAAGTGAACCTTTCACGCGAAAAGTTCAATTTTCTTTGAAAATTTAACTTTTTAATTTTTGAAAATTTTGAATTATTATAATTTTATTGAGCCTTACGATTTGTTATGAAAAATGATTATGTTTAACTAAGTGTTTACAATTATTCTAATACCCTTAATTTTGAACGTTTTGTAGAACGAAAACTAAAACAAGTAAACAGAATATACTTTTAACAACAATCAATTTGACACAAAAACTATTCTAATTAACTTAAATATTTTTGATAAATTCTCAAGTATAGGATCATATTTCTTAGAAGATGATCATTACTATCATCCAGCTTTATTATAAATAGATCTGGTTATGTAGATTGTTAATATATTGACCCCGATTTAAACATGGACTTCAAGTTTACTTAGACACATAAGCTGTGATTTTATCATGCTTTGATTAAATTATATGTCTTCAGTGTGTCCTACAATCAAAAATCCTGTAGAACCTCATCCAACTTCAAGACACTTTTGAGATTTCAAGTCACCCCAATTTGACTTCAACCTTTCACTTTTGATTAGCCTTTTCAGAACGAATTTTCTAATATAATATCTATTATGAGAATAACTAGCCTGAGAAATATTTCTGAACACAGAATATTAACAAGTTTTAGGACTTATTTAACAGTTAGTCGGACTTATGTTTTTGCCCTCGCAAGACGTTTAGGACTTACATGCCAAGTCGGACTTACATGCCCCATCTTTTGATTTTGCCTCCTGTGTCAGAACATATTCTCTAAAAGAAAAATATTTATCATATAGTATGTATGTCTTTGACATATCCTTTATTAATATGCTCATTGGCATCTTTTATTCCTATATGACCTTTTAGGCTTCTTTTGCTTATTTTGTTTGTTTTTCTCTTTAGTATTTCGTTTTCATTTATATATATATATATATGTATATATATATATATATATATGTATATATATATATATATGTATATATATATATATGTATATATATATATATATATATGTATATATATATATATATATATATATATATATTTGTATTTTAATTTTATACATATATATACAATATCTTAAAGAAGTTGAATCAGAAAGTAACTGGCTTGAGTATGACCAGACTATAACTCTTAGTTTGTTTTAGCATAGAGTCAGAGTTGCCACAAAACCTTGATGAACTACCTACTTCAGTCATAGAAAGTTACTTTCAGTGCATCACAGAACATAGTGCTTTTCATACTTGAATATCCAGCCTATCAACATATCAAACATAATCCAAGTTAGTTTCTTGTAAGCCTTAGGATGCAATGATTCAAAATCAAAAAATGTAATATCATTTCCTATGTACACTTAAAAACTTAATTTTCTCAAATTTTATAACCAAAATCTTTTTGTAATTTTCTTCTATCTTTTTACTCCCTCTACCCTAAAATTATGATTATCTAGACAGAAAAATAACAATTTTAACAAAACATAAAAAAACCTTTTTGAAAAGGGTGTAAGAATAAGAGTTAACCAAAGTTAATCATGCCCAAAGATTTAACTAAAAAGTCAAATCTGGAATGATCAAACGCCTTAGTGAACAAAGCAACAATGTTGTAATCTATAGAAATTGACTCCAAATGGATAAGTTTCCTTTCAAAATAGTCACGAGTAAAATACATTCGGATGTCGATATGTTTAGTCTTAGAATGTTGAATTGGATGCTTCACAATGTTCAAAACTGCAGTATTATCATAATAGATTTTAGTATCGTAAATATTAAAGGCATAATCAAGAAGTTGTTGTTGAATCTAAACGATTTGTGAACAATAGCTTGATGCTGCCACATATTCAGCCTCTGTAGTGGAAGTGGATACTGTCTGCTGCTTCTTGCACTGCCAAGAAATCAATCTATTGCCAATAAATTGACAACCGCCAGTAGTAGACTTCCTGTCCAAGTTACATCCTGCATAATCACTGTCCGTATAAGCAAATAAATTGAAATCATAATTTTTAGGATACCAAAGACCAAGTATGGGTTGACCCTTGAGATACTTAAAAATCCTCTTAACAGCTTTCATGTGACCTTTTGACTATTCGTTAAATAATTGTTGTTTCTGTTATCTCTTGTAAGTGGCTTTTTTGTCAATAATGAAACTATGAGGGTTCATTTGTTTTTTTTTTTGGGCACTTTGAATAGTCTTAAATTATAATTTTGATTTTGAAACCTACAACTTAATTAATCATTAAAATAAATAAATTAATAAGTTCTAGTTGTAAACTTACGAATATTCCTAAAATTAGATATATATATATATATATATATATATATTATATACATAAATAAATAGACAAATAAAAATCTATTTGTTAAAAATGCAACTTAAATGTTTTGGGCTTAAAATAATAAGTTTCAAGAATTGCAGGGACCAAAGATGTAAAATTTTAAAACCCAAACACCCCCCCTTTTTTCTCTTCCCTGATTTCCCGACCGGCGAAGCTCCGGCGCGGCGCCGGCGAAGCCTCAAACCCCCAAAAATTTAACTTTTAATCCCCCAAATCATTCCTAAACAATTCACGAACCTGTTTCGAACACAAGAAGGTGTCTAAATTGATTATGATAACTTTAAACACAAAAATAACTGAACCCATCATAATCAAATACGTTTCTGCACTTAAATCCTATTATTAATACAATTAATCGTGTATACACGCTAGTATAATCAATCAGAAATCAATAGTATGATTAATTTCACTTGAAACGACGATCTGCACATCCAAATTCCACCCGTAACCCCCGTATCTAAATCGAACTCATGGAATTCGAATTAGTTCTAATCGCGGCGATTAAATGGAGGGGAAAGATTCCACGACCTTCTTACACTCTCTGCACCCTCAATTTTACCAAAACAAACACACGCATCGCAGTGGATCAAGACCCAGTCGCGGCACTAGCTCGAACTCATATGCATCAATTCCACAACCATTCCAGGTGATTCTAACACCTATACACTCGATTAATCACGGGGAAGCAAAGCCCTATGTTTAATTCCATTAAGATCAGTGATTTGATTGGACCGATTTTGATTTTAGGATTCATGGTGAAATTAGGGGATTGAATTGTGTAAGGTTTTTTTCTAAACTTGAAACGAGATGTTGACAGGCGCAGGCGCCCTAGCCTGCTGGTTAAAGCGAAAGAGGGATAAGCAGGAGGTCTCGGGTTCGAACCCGGGCACCTGCAATATATTTTTTAAAACTCGAATTTTAATTATTTTTTAATCCCAGAAAATTCTAAAATGTTATTAAAATGATATAAAAATCATTTTTAATAACTTATACTAAATCAGGACTTATTTAGTAATTTTTAAATATTTAGAAATTATAAATTGATAAATCCTTCATTTTTTTAGATTTTAAAAGTTATAAAATTATTATAAAATATATTTACAAGTTTTAGATTGTATAAAAAAATGATATAAAATCAAATAAGAATTTTATCGAAGTATTTTAATCTAGTATTTTATAAATCATGTAAATAAATTAATCATTTAAGTGTGTTATTTAAATAAAGACAACATACTTTATTTCAATTATCATCCCTAAATTTTTATTAGCTAATAATTTTTGCTCATTTTATTCAACCAAGCTAAAAAAATGTATATTACTATTTTAAACTATTTTACTAAACCAAAAATCCCGATCACAATTGAAACGCTAGTCTTCGCGTATCGTCTTTTGACCTTACCGGTTAAATTCTAAATCTTGAAACACTCACTTTTAGGCAAAATTGTGAAGACATCTTTGGAGTTATCTTATTCTTATTCCTTGTACATCATATATCAAGTGAGTTTCCCATACCCCGTTTTACTTTAATTCACACGTTTTGGGGTGAAACATGTGACTCGTATCATAAGCACACTTGTAAAAATGTTTAAATACTTGTAATGCACGTGCAATTCATTTTACATTTTTGTCATGGTTATTTGGGACTTGTGCAAGTATTATGTGATAGACTCTTTTAAAACAATTATTAACTATTGCTAGCCTAGCGACGTCATAGATTTATGGGCTTGACAAGCCTATTTGGTGCTAAAGCCGAGATTAATGCCGGCTCCTGATGACATATTCTTGATCATCATGGGAACCAAGTACACTTAGCTAATCGTATATTTTCGTTGTGGCCATATCTTTGTCAAGGTTTGATTGTATCATTATGCTATCAATTTATTTTTGCATTATCATTTAACCTATGACTTGAATTGCCTTAATTAAAGATTTTATATATGTATGTACAATCTATAGGAACTCATCAACATTATATGTTGACCGTATTTTCTAACATGTTTCAGGAAATGCTCAAGCTTAGTTGTTGCTCTTGAAGATATGAAATCATCTAGGATTGGACCTAGAGAACAATAAAGATCATGCTTTGAAAAGTGATGTTTAAATTATACTTATGTTATGTTTGTTTGATTTGAGACTTATGTTAAGGCAATGTATGTCATGAAATGGATACTTAATAATATTTACACTTTGAAGTAGCGTTGTGTGGCATTAACAATCTTAACCCTCATATCTCAACGTTTCCGCCGTTAAGGTTGGGGTGTGACAGATTGGTATCAGAGCCCATAACAATAGGGATTTAGGTTATTAGAAATGGTGACCTAGACTATGGTTAAAATAGGGACCTTTTTCATGAGCATTCCTTATGATCTTGTAAGCTTACTTATATGCATATCACATAATGTTACATGCTACATGATGAATCTCTTATGTGCTATTTGACTTTACTTAGTGAGATTATGCCTTAGGTGGTTAACTTGAATGACAAAACCTTTAACCTTGTACATCTCCAACTTCTTAACCCTCTTCACCCGACACTAGTTTCAACGTGCCCTTGTCTCTTTCTTAAACTTATTGTCGACTACATGTGGAGTTATACGCATTATACCGAATGGTTGAATCCTTTAGACATTATGTCTAAATCTTGAAAATCTCATCAAGGTTTTAATTCTATTAGTCTATAGGGAAAATGTGTGACTCATAAACACCTGTATTCTGGATTTCCTGGCAAAAAGCCATTGGGCTAAGGTAAGCATTTCGCATAAATCCCAATCAACTGCGGGACCAGTTATGCTTACCTGGGGATTTCTGGGATGAGTGATAAATTATGGTCAAAATATACAAATTCCCCAAGACAAATGGGAATTAATTTACCTTGAAGTGTCAATGTTCCTATTGGCTGTATGTTACCAAATGGAACCATCCTGTATACGCTTGTAAATTCCAAAGTTTTATGTCTATTTGAACTGATTTATCTCAAAAACTCTAATATCTCCTCTATTTTTGTATTTTAGAATGTCTCGTCATCATGGAAAGCGTGATAGCTCCGACCGAAAACTCGCCGCTATGATCCCCCGGCAAATGGCTGCTGTTCTTCCTACCATGGTCGCTGAACTAAGTAGCACTTTAATGGCCAACGCTAGTAACAATGTCAATGGGAATAATGGTGGTGATGGTAACAATGGTCAAGGGGAAAACAGCAACAACCAAGGAGGGAATAACTGAACTTGCACCTTCAAACACTTCAACTCTTGTAAACCAACTGGTTTTAGTGGGAAGAAGGGAGCCACTGGACTTCTCGAGTGGTTCGAGAGTATGGAGAACACTTTCATCAATAGTGAGTGTCCTGAAGAACTCAAAGTTTGTTATGCTGCGAGTGTTCTTTAACAACGGGTACTTATCTGGTGGAATAGGAGAAGAGGAACCGAGGTGTGGAAGTTGCATTGGCACTTACTTGGGAAGAGTTCAAGAACATTATGATCCAAAAGTTCTGTCCGAGGAGTGAACTGCAAAAGTTGGAGGAAGAGTTTTGGAATCTCAAACAGGATAGTGGCAACCATTTGGCATACTCCACTCGACATCATGAATTGAGCATGCTCTTACCGCACATGGTGGATACTGTACCCCATAACATTGAAAAGTTTATCAAAGGGGTACCACCATAAATTCAAGATGCTGTTGTGGGGAGTAGGCCCATGACTCTGGAAGAAGCAATCAACATTACCACACAACTCATCAAAAATCACATTAAGGCTGGCACCTTGACGGTGAAGGGTGCCAAACCAACTGGAAAGGTGACTCCCGAGGCAATAAAAGAGGTGAAGGCTGAATCATCATTCAAGGGCAACAAGCGTAAGTTTACACTTGCTTGAAATTTTTCTGTGACAGCACCCAATGCCCCAAAAAAACAAGCTGCCATTGCAAATCAAGCACCTATTGCAAGAGCTTATACGGGCCCGCACCTGATGTGTAACTGTAGGAACCTCTGAGGTTATAAGGCTGATGCAACCAAAGGATACCAAAACAACCAAGTCTTCCAACATGCACTAAGGAACAAAGAAGAACTAGCTTCGGAAGTTTTACACACTCAAGTAAAATGCTAAGTGTAAAATCTTCCGAAGCCAATGTTCAGAAGAAACTACTAAGGAAACTTTACACTAAGTGTCAAGTCTTCCGAAGCCAAAGACTCAACTCTTCCGAAGCTCTCAAGACAAAGTCTTCCGAAGCTGAATAAAGATAATACTGATTACTTTAGAAGAGAGAGAAAATACACTTTTTCTGTCAATTTTATCATAAAGCTACCTCCTGTCCGCTGCATGCTCTGGTGGTTCACCAACTATCATAAGTTGGTGAAACTTCCATGCTTTATGATAAAGTAGATAAGGTCTTTGTCTGCAAGTTTTTGTATTTGTTTCTTTTTGGCTTTTTGTAATAGGAAAGTCAGTGAGCTATGGCCTGTCATAGTCACTAGTCAAAAGGCAATCTGCCTTTTGACTTTAGGCTGATCTTGTTGTCTAGATTAGTCACATCCAACTGTCTTTTCCATATTGATGGTTGTAGGTTTAGTATAAAGAGTCAAAGGTTCTTGTATTTCAAATATCAGTACAAACACCTGTAATAGAACCTAAGAAGCAATATACTACTTCCTTGAAAATTATTTCTTGTGTTCTTGGTCTTACTTTACTTGTGTTGTGCATTGTATCATCTGTTTAAAGTTCTAAGTTCCCCATTTGAATTGTTAAGTGATCCTGAAGATCCTCCTAAGTGTGTTAACTAAGTGCAAAGTCCCTTTTTTAACGGTCCTGCATTTGGTATCAGAGCCTTCCAGGCTCTTGTTTGCAAGATCTCACCATCTTCAAAACCTCTTAGTAACACATATCACTTAACTCTTCAAATGGCAGCTATCTCTAAAGCTGATATGGAAACTGGAACAATGAAAAAGTCCCCACTAATCACTCCTGAGGATTTTGACACTTGGTGTCAAAGAATGGAAGGCTTTATCAAGTCTCAAGATTCCAGGATGTGGGAGTCTGTTGTCCATGGACCTCATGTACCATGCACCACTTCAGCTGTTGCTGGTAGAGGCATGATACCAAAGGAGAAGGCTGACTTTTCTGATGATGATTGAAAAAGAATTAATATTGATCAGAAAGCCATGACAGCCCTCCAAACTGCTCTTCCAAACTCCATCTACAGAGGTTTCAAGAAGTACAAGACCACCAAACAGCTATGGGATGCACTGAAGCTTGCGTATGAGGGTTCAAATGAAGCCAATAAGAACAAGAAAGATCTCCTGAAGCAGTAGTTTGAAAGCTTCACCTTCAAAACAGGTGAAACCATGACTCAACAATACTTCAGGTATGTTGAGATTGTGGATACTCTGGCTGATGTTGGGGTGACCATTAAGAACAGGGATATTGTAAGGAAGTTCATGTCCTCTCTTCCAAGACAATGGACACACTATTGTGTGGTCATTAAGAGGACTGAAAACCTCAAGACCCTTACTCTTACTGAGCTGTATGGGATACTCAGTGGATACCAGATGGAGATGAACATGCAAAATTCATCTGGTAACTCCAACACTCACCAGAGTTCAGCCCTTCATATGGTTGAAAGGGATAGCAGAGAACCACAACATCATCTCATCTGCTACCCTGAGACTTCACAAAAGGGTCCTTTCATCACCTTCCCGAAGACACCAAGAGAGAGCTACATCCAAGGAAGTCCCTTCCAAGAGACAAACTCCTCTCAAGCCTTTGTTTCTACTGATGAAAGTTCAGGCAACTTTCTTTTTACTCTTGAAGACCTGGACTGTATCCATCCAGATGATCTGGAATATATGGAGATAGTCCAGCAGATGGCTCTTCTCACTCACAGAGCCCAGAAATTCTACAAGAGGACTGGGAGAAGGTTTCCTAGCAATGCTGCCAGTGGCAAGTTTGGGCTGGACAAGAGCAAAGTCAAGTGTTACAACTGTAACCAGATGGGACACTTTGCTAGAGAATGCAAGGCACCTAAATCAAATGGTGGCCAAGCCTCATCCAAGACAAACTACACTGAAGGAGGGCACCAGAATGAGAAGCCAAGACAGTAAGCTGCAGTTGCTGTTAAAGAAGGAAGCTTTGACTGGAGCTTTCAAGCTAAAGATGCATCTCCAAACCAAGCACTCATGGCTGACCACGATGAAGCCAAGGTACTTGAACATCTTTGCTCTCCTGATTGTATTGCTAAAGTAAACAGATACAGGTCCTACAACTTGAAAATGGGATCTGACATTGAGTCCTTAAATATTTTAAAAGCTGATTTAAAAGAGCTGAAAATGACTATAAACTTAAGATAGAAGATCTAGAAAAAATAGTTTCAACTCTTAAACATGAGCAAACAAATTACAGGACTCAAATTAAGGATCTCATTACCAAGTTGACTGAATGCCAGGCTGAGCTTGTGATCAGCAAAGCCAGAGCAGAAAAATGTGTTCTTGAAGAGGAAACCTTCAAGAACATGATATCCTCATCTCTGCATGCAAAAGTGTGTTATCAGAACAAGCAGGGACTGGGATCTAGTGAGATAGCTCCTCCACACTCTCTACTATCAGTTAGATCTCCAAGGTGTGGAACTGGTCAAGATGAGCTTCCATCCATAGACCCTAGTGATGAAGAGGATGAAGAGGAGAAGGTGAGGGATGACTCTGAGGTGAGTGAAGAGAGTAAATCCAAAAAGGGTCACCATGCTCCTAAGGAGGAAAAAGAAGCTGGTTTGAGCAAAACCAAAAGGAAGAACTTGATCAGAAGAGCAAAGAGAAGATCAAGAAAAGCTCAAGAGGTCAAGACCACCTTTGATCCCAAACAGAAACAAGTATTTGTCTCTGCAGGGTTCAAGGTGATAAAAGCTGAAGATCCTGCCAAGAATTCTAGTACCAAGAGTTCTACTTCAGCTTCAACTCACTCCAGCAACAACAAGAAGATTGATCAGCTATGTGTCACTGCTACACAGCCTGAACCATCCATTTCTAAATGCAAGCTTCACCCTAAGAAGCCTGCTGCATCATCTGAAATGGTGAAAGAGGAAAAGGAAAATGTTCAAGCTCAGTCTTCTTTGGAAAAGAAGGCTCTCAGAAGAAAAGATATAGACTGTGTTATGTGTGTAGTACCTCACATCTGGCTAAGGATTATCAATCCACATGATCAAGAAGAAAACTTCTGAGAGGAAGAAGAAACAAACAGCTTTGGAAGGAAAATCTGTTTCCTTCAGAAGTTGCAAAATGAAGAAAAAGGCAAATGAACTATTGTCTTCGGAAGGAAAATTGGTCTCGGAAGAAAGGAATGCTTCCGAAGTACTGAGGCCTGCTACAGTGAAAGCAAGATCTCTCGAAGGATCAGTCTCCAAAGCTTCTGAAGCCATAAAAGCTTCCGAAGCATTGAAGGTCAAGCCCAATCTTTCAAAGGTGGTGTGGAAGATGAAGGAAGACCATGTGGCTAAAAGTTCATCATCAAAAATAGCAAATGATCCCCAAAGCCTGAGCATAGGATCTATTACTGTTTCATTGCCTTTAACTCATTCTAATAAGCCCAAGACCAATGAGGCTTGGGTTTCCAAATGTAACTAAATCATCTCTTTTTGTGCAGGGACAGCTAAAGACCAACAAAAATATCTGGATTGTTGATAGTGGCTGCTCCAGGCACATGACTGGCAATGAGTCCTTGCTTCAAAACTTTGAAAGGATTGATGGAGGACCAGTTGCTTTTGGGGGAGATGCAGGAGGGTACATTACTGGCAGGGGCAAGGTTACAAATGGTAAGCTCAGCATTGAGAAGGTAAACTTTGTCAAAGAGCTTGGATACAATCTTCTGAGTGTGTCCCAATTTTGTGACCAAAAACATCACATGCTCTTTACTGAGCATGAGTGCATTGTTCTCAAGCCCGGGTTGACATTCCTCCTGAGCATATTTTGCTTAGAGCCCCCAGGAGAGAAACATGTACAAGATGGACTTGCAGGAAGCATCTCCATCTGGAGAGGTTTCTTGCTTTCTATCTAAAGCAAATAGTGATGAGTCTTTTCTTTGGCATAAGAGAATGTGCCATGTAAACTTTAAAAACATGAATAAACTGATTAAGAATGATTTGGTAACTGGAATACCAAAAAAGAGTTTATAAGTGATGACCACTGTGTTGCATGCCTGAAAGGGAAGCAACACAAAGTGTCTCACAAGCCAAAGGAAATGAACTCTATCACTACTCCCCTACACTTGTTACATATGGATCTGTTTGGCCCCACCAGTGTAATGAGTCTAGGAAGGACCTCATACTGTTTAGTGATCACAGATGATTTCACAAGATTCACTTGGGTGTTTTTCCTTAGAACTAAGGATGAAACCTCTGAAATCTTGAAGAATTTCATTCTGAAAATTGAGAATCAATCTGATCACAAGGTCAAAATCATAAGATGTGATCAGGGAACCAAATTTAAAAACCAAATCCTTGATACATTTTGTGATGAGAAGGGTATTTCAAGACAATATAGTGCTCCCAGGACTCCTCAGCAAAATGGTGTTGCTGAGAGGAGAAACAGACACTTATTGAAGCTGCAAGAACTATGTTGTCTGACTCTAAGCTGCCCATCACCTTCTGGGCAGAGGCTGTCAACACAGCCTGCTATGTGCAGAACAGAGTTTTAGTAGTTAAGACACATGGTAAGACTCCTTATGAACTGTGGCACAAAAGGAGACCATTTATTGGTTTTCTCAGAACATTTGGATGTCCTTGCACCATCTTGAATACCAAAGATCAAATAGCTAAGTTTGCTGAGAAATCAGATGATGGACATTTTGTTGGATACTCTTCTCAAGCCAAGGCTTATAGAGTATACAATCTCAGAACTAGAATCATTGAGGAGTCAGCCAATGTGACTTTCAATGAACACACACCCTGTGTGAAAGGTTCTGGTCCGGATTGGCTATTTGATCTTGATTTAGTTACCAACTGTTTTAACAAATCTTGTGAGAATGTTTCAGGATCTATGGATAACAGGTCAACAGAGGATCCTGACCCAAGATTTGAGCTGAGAAGACCAAACAAGAAGACTACTTCAGCTCCAATGGTGACTAACCCTGTCATTGAGGCTCCAATCAGCACAAGCATGACAAATACTGCTGATTCAACTGAATTACCCTCAAAGTCCAGTTCAGAGGCTCAGAATTCAGGTGAAGGAACCTCCAATGCAGGAGGAATGGGTGGTGGTGACAGTGATCAAGAATTTCTTGATGCTGATAACCACTCCATTGAAGACAACATCAATGATGTCACACACTCATTGGATCAAGTTTCTCTTGATAAGTGTGCTGATGTGGTGGGGGACTCTTCTTTGCCAGATCAAAATTTCTCTAATCTTGATCTGTCCAACCAACTTGCTGTGATTCCTCAACTCAGGATCCACAAGTCACATCCCACCACAAACATCATTGGAAATGTTGACTCAGGGGTGAGAACAAGAGGACAAACTCATGATAGCCATGTTTGTCTACATTCTTGTTTCTTATCCCAAATTGAGCCTAAGAAAGTTGATGAGGCTCTAAAGGATGGAAGCTGGATTGAAGCAATGCAAGAAGAGTTGCTTCAAATCAAAAGACAGAAGGTGTGGAACTTGTGCCCTCTTCCTCAAGGGAAGACTGTCATAGGTACCAAGTGGGTATTTAGGAACAAGAAGGATGATAGAGGGATCATCATCAAAAACAAGGCTAGACTGGTTGTCCAAGGATACACACAAGAAGAAGGAATTGATTATACTGATGTCTTTGCTCCTGTAGCAAGACTTGAAGCTGTAAGGATATTCCTGGCTTATGCTGCATCCAAGGATTTCAAGGTCTACCAGCTTGATGTGAAGTGTGCCTTTCTTTATGGGGTGATTGATGAAGAAGTTTATATTAAACAACCACCTGGCTTTGCAGACCCAGATCATCCTGATTATGTTTGCAAGCTTGATAAAGCCCTTTATGGACTACATCAAGCTCCAAGAAAGTGGTATGAGACACTATCAACATACCTCTGCAATCATGGATACAAAAAAGGTACTATTGATGGGACTCTCTTCATCAAAGATACAGGGAATGACACATTGCTAGTTCAGATATATGTAGATGACATCATCTTTGGTTTAACTAATCCAAAGTTCTGCAAAGACTTTGAGATGCTGATGAAGAATAGATTTGAAATGAGTGCCATGGGGGAACTCAATTTCTTTCTAGGAATTCAAGTGAAGCAGGTTGAAGATGGCATCTTCATCAGTCAGTCAAAGTATGTACATGACATACTTACAAGGTTCAAGATGACTGATTGTAAAGTTGCTAAGACACCCATAGCCAGAAACCATTCCCTTGGTCTTGACCTTAAGGGGGAGTGTATTGATGAACATCTCTACAGGGCTATGATTGGGTCATTTATGTATCTTACTGCTAGCAGGCCTGATATCATGTTTGCCACATGTATATGTGCAAGATATCAAGCAAACCCCAAGATGTCAAACCTAATCACTGTCAAAAGGATTCTTAGATATCTCAAAGCTGCTCCAAATCTAGGCCTTTGGTATCCAAAGAATTTAGACTTTAATCTGTATGCTTATACAGATAGTGACTATGGTGGCTGCAACATGACTGCAAAGTCCACATCTGGGGGGTGTCAGTTCCTTGGTGGAAGGATAGTCTCTTGGCAATGCAAGAAGCAATCCTGTGTGTCTGCATCAACTGCTGAAGCTGAATACATTGCTGCTGCCAGCTGCTGTGCTCAAGTGCTTTGGATTCAAAATCAAATTCTAGAATATGGATTCAATTTCAAAGAGACTCCCATCCATATAGTTAACAACAGTGCTATCTCTATAACAGAGAATCCTGTGCAGCACTCAAGGACCAAACACATCAACATCAGGTATTATCTGATTAGGCATAATTTTGAAAAAGGGCTTGATAAAACTAATCAAGGTTAACACAAATGAACAATATGTTGATCTGTTCACAAAAGCTTTTGATGAGCAGAGATAAAAGTATCTTGTATCAGCCATTGGGATGATGAACCTTGAATAGGCTTTTCTAAATAACTTCATCAATCTTACTACCTAAAATTGTGTGTCCTTGGTTGTCTATTAGATCACTTCATAAGCCCAGTTCTCTTTGGAGGAAAACAAATTTTCAAAATGATATTTTTTAGAGTTATGAAAATTTACCTTCGGAAGAAATAAAATTGCCCTCGGAAGAAATTTACAGCTTATCTGCCAATTATCTTCGGAAGAAATTCATGAAGCATCTTTCAAAGCTTAAGTTGAATATAAGCTCCTAAATACATTTTAGAATAAATCTCTTCCGAAGGCAATTAAGTCTCGGAAGACCTTTTTATCTCTTCCGAAGCCAAAACTTTCAAAACTCTTTGAAATATCTTCTGAAGCAAAATTGCCTTCGGAAGCTTTTTCTGAAAAGCTTTCGAAGCTAAAATAACCTTCGGAAGTTTTGCAACTTCCAAGAAAACTACCTTTTTGGGCGCCTTTTTCTGAAGTAGGACCAACTTGCGGATTTCAAAGTTTATCTTTTGCTTTAACTTTGTTTCAAATCTTGAGTATATCTCCCCAAATGGTCCTATCTTCATCTCTCTACTCTCATTTTTCCTTAACCTAAAATTACCCCCAAATTCATCTTCTTCTACTTTCCTTCTCTGCAAAGCTTCTGCAAATGGCAAATCTTGATCGCCGAAACGACCCAGATTTCACCATGCATCTACACAGGCAACACAACCAGGTTGCTCTGTTAAACTCTGAGAAGGATCCAAGCTTCTCAGATGTTTGTAGGTATCTTTCTTCGTCTCATTATCTCACCTCCCTTACGATTGATCCTCCCCTCTATGAGGATCAGTTGTTTGAGTTCTGGCGGACCTGTCAAGAGGTCACTTTGGACGGGGAGAAGGCACTGTCTGCCACAGTGCAAGGGAGGACACTGTTCATCACTCCAGCCATCATCAACACCCATCTTCAGCTGGATGATGAAGAAGGTGAAATGTCCTTCCCAAAAGCTGCTGTCAACCATTCCTTTGAGCAGATGGGATATGAAGGTGACTTCACAGTCAAGACCTTCAGGAAGGGGAAGGTCTCATACCAGTGGAAGTACCTCCTCCATGTTGTCATCCACAGCTTGTCTAACAAACATGGAGGATGGGACCAGATTCCAGAAGACCTCTCCTTCATTGTCCATGGGATGGTTCAAGGGGTCAAATTCAGGTATTCTCAGTTTGTTTTCACAAATTTACTTGCAAATTTGGACTCCCTAGAATATTACATGTTTCCCCGGTATGTTCAACACATTCTCAACTGTGAAATGGGACCACAGTTGAGGGGAACAGGTAATGTTCTTAAACTTGCACATATGAGACCCGGAATTTTCAAAATATTGAAAAAGCCAACTGTTGGGTTCTCAGGGGTAGAAACAGCCCTTGTCCCAAAAATGTTTGAGCTCATTGCTCAGGGTGACATCCTAGCAGCACCAGCTAGTGATGAACCAACACCCTCTACCTCTCAACCACCATCAAGGCCTACCATTACCCTCACTTACCAAAGAAAATCCAAACAAACCCTGCACCTGCTATTGAGCATATGCAGGCCCCATATCACAACCCACACAGGAGGAAGTGGACACTAGAGCTCCCACTTCCCCTGAGGAGCAAACCACTCCCATTCTTGACACAATCAGTGCTGAGGTTCCTCATGCTCAGCCTGATGAGCTCACACCTCCTCAAATAGCCTTAAGCCATCACTCTGAGTCTCAACACTCTGGTGATCAACCTTCAGGGGAAAGCTACCATCCCCAGCCTCTTGATCTTAATCAACCCATGCCCAGCCTTGACTTTTACTCTGATGAAGATTTGGGTTTCAGTGAGTACCATGAATCTCTCCTCTCCACCCACACTCAAGGTGAGATGAGTACTCCTGCCTCACCCACTTCTAGCCCACATCAGACACCACAAACTGAGGTGGATCTCCTTCAGATTGTCCAGGAGATCCATGTGGCAGAGGCTTTCACTGTTGGCAGTGATTACATCTCTAAGACCTCAACCACGGCAACCCAGCCTCTTGAAATAGAGCAGGGGAAATCCAGCAGCCAAGAAACCTATGCTGGTGATGAGGGAGAAGACTCAGGTCCAATCCTCTCATCCCCCTATGATTCTTCATCTGAAGATGAGGGGAGTCTGCAACAAAAGGTGCACAAACTCTCAAACATGTGCACCTACTTTGTGTCCAAGATAGCTCACCTGGAATCTCAGGTGACTATCTTGCAGAAAAGGGTCAATGACCAGCAACTTGAGATCACCGATCTCAAGGGTAAGCTAGCTGAGAGACCAATGAGATCAACTCATCCAGGTCCACAAGAACCTGTGGATGTCATGGATCAATCTCCCAGCTCACCTATGCAAGAGGGTGATGCTACCAAAAAGGGGGAGAAAATCCTAACAATCACAGAACCTGGGAGTTCCTCTCAGAGTATGGACATAGAGGACTCACCATCCTCTCTTGCAGTTGTCCATACTCAGCAACCTCCTCTAGACAGTGATCTACATTTGTTAATACAACAACTGTTTGAGGAGGGAATACCAAGAGCAATGTCTGCCCCTTCTGAGAACCCAATCTGGGGTTGGGGGTATGACAGTGAAAGGAAAGCTCTTGTACTCTCTAGAGCTCAGGGTCAACTAGAAATTTTAAACATTTCAAACCTGAGTTTCTATGAGGGTATAAATCTGGTAGATCTGGCACTTGTCAACCCAAGCAACAACAGACAAGCTGCCAGACTAGCCAGTAGAATTCAAGATTGGGTGCTGGAAGAATTCAAAAGGAGATCAGAACTATATAGACAGAGGCTAGCAGTTGAAGCCTTTGGTCAACTGGATGTTGAGGTGGACCCTAAGATTAGCTTCAAAGGGAAAGCCTTGACTGAAGGCCCAGAGGCTGAGACTGTGAACCTTAAGACAATATCTCCTCCAGCACCCCATACCCTCAGTGAGGCACCAGCTGGTGATGGTGCATCACAACCTCTCTCTGGCCAGAGCTTGACTGCTGAATCCAGCAATGAAGGCCAAAGCTCTCCTCAGCCTGAGTCATCAAGATCAGTACTTGACAAAGGCAAAAGAAAACTAACTGCTGAGGAGATTGAAGAAGAGAAAAGAGAGAGGAAGAGGAAGCTGAGGGGAGAGAGTTCAAGTGGTTCCCCAGGATTCATGCAAGCTGCAATTCTGACTGCCCATGTTCCAAACACTCAAGAAGATGAGTTAAGGGCAGCCAGACTTAATTATCTGGGGACCAGGAACTACAACATAGATGAACTCATCTCTCTCCCCTTAGAGGAATTAAATGAACTGGCTGACACTGAGTTGTCAAAGGAGAGGAAGGAAGCTGAGGATGCAGCCTTGACCCTCAAGCATAAAGAGGAAATGAGAAGAAAAAGAATATACAAGAATATTCCTGTCCTCTCCCCAGTTCAAGAAAGCCCTGAGTCAGAGGCTGTGGCTGCTGATCAACCTCAGGTAGTTAATGAAGAAGAAAAGACAAAGATGATCAACTACCTGAGAGCCACAGGCCTCTACCAGGCACATGCACTTCTTCCCTTGCCATATGATTACATACTGTTTGAATACAACAAGCAGCTGGAAGAGCAAGCCAAAAGAAATAGGCAAGCTGCTAGAAAAAGGAAAGGGAAGAAGCTGCCAAGTCAAGAGCCATCATCAAGAAAAGTCAGAAAAAGTCTGCAGATAGGCAGAAGATGATGAGCTTCTTGAAGCTGTATGGGTTCTCCGGAAGGAGGCTTGGTCCCATGTCTCTGTCCATAATGGATGAGCACATAAGGGTGATCAAGCAGAAGATTAAAAGGGGAGAGCTTGTGGATCTCCACTCACCATCAGAACAAGCTCAACCTGAAGTTGAGGTAAAGGTTGAACCTACAGAGACAACACAACCTGCACCTGAAGCTACACAACAGCCAACTTCATCTTCTGATCCACAGCAGGGTTCTCCTCCCTCTCCTTCTGAACCTGGGAGAGAGGAGATCCCAACTGAGAGGGAATCCACTGAAGAACCTGGTACTAAGACCAACCCTCTCAGTTAAAATCATCTGGGAGGAAAAAGAGGATGGCCAAAAGAAGATCCTCTAAGAAGAAGAAAAGAAGAAAGGCATCCACCTCCCAAACTCAGGATGAGTCAGAACATCCTGAGGAAGTGCATGAAGAGGGCTCTCAACCAACTCCTATCATAGTAGAGCCTCTCTTGTTGGAAGACCAATTCTATCATGGACATTTGCTGAAGATCCTGATAGATGGTATGTCACTAGAGATCAGGGAGAACAACATGTCTACTTCACTAGTGACATGCTTGAACTCCCTCTGCATGATCTCTATGACATGAGAAGGTACTTCATGGGTCTGAAGAATCCTGATCTGCTAATGAAGAAAGAATTCTAAGATTCTCATGTGGACTATCCCAGTCTGAAGACCTCTTGTTTTGGTAGCATCAGCCTAGGGGGAGTTTGTAGGAACCTCTGAGGTTATGAGGCTGATGCAACCAAAGGATACCAAAACAACCAAGTCTTCCAACATGCACTAAGGAACAAAGAAGAACTAGCTTCGGAAGTTTTACACACTCAAGTAAAATGCTAAGTGTAAAATCTTCTGAAGCCAATGTTCAAAGAAACTACTGAGGAAACTTTACACTAAGTGTCAAGTCTTCCGAAGCCAAAGACTCAACTCTTCCGAAGGTTAAAGATGAAGTCTTCGAAGCTCTCAAGACAAAGTCTTCCGAAGCTGAATAAAGATAAGACTGATTACTTTAGAAGAGAGAGAAAAGACACTTTTTCTGTCAACTTTATCATAAAGCAACCTCCTGTCGCTGCATGCTCTGGTGGTTCACCAACTATCATAAGTTGGTGAAACTTCCATGCTTTATGATAAAGTAGATAAGGTCTTTGTCTGTAAGTTTCTGTATTTGTTTCTTTTTGGATTTTTGTAATAGGAAAGTCAGTGAGCTATGGCCTGTTATAGTCACTAGTTAAAAGGCAATCTGCCTTTTGACTTTAGGCTGATCTTGTTGTCTAGATTAGTCACATCCAACTGTCTTTTGCATATTGATGGTTGTAGGTTTAGTATAAAGAGTCAAAGGTTCTTGTATTTCAAATATCAGTGCAAACACCTGTAATAGAACCTAAGAAGCAATATACTACTTCCTTGAAAATTATTTCTTGTGTTCTTGCTCTTACTTTACTTGTGTTGTGCATTGTATCATCTGTTTTGAGTTTTAAGTTCCCCATTTGAATTGTTAAGTGATCCTAAAGATCCTCCTAAGTGTGTTAACTAAGTGCAAAGTCCCTTTTTAATGGTCCTGCAATAACATCTGCAAGTATCATCATGCGGGAAACAACCCATGTCGTATTTGCTTACTTTGCGGGAAATATGGGCATTTGGTTGCTACTTGTCACCGTGCACCAAACAATGCTGCTGTAGTTGCCAATCGAGCTTGTTACAATTGTGGCGAAAACGGCCATTTTCACCCACAATGCCCCCGTCTTGCGGGAAATGTTCCACCTACTCGAGGACGTGCCTTCAATATTAGCGCAAACCAAGCACAAGCAAATAACGACGTGGTGAACGGTACGTCATTATTTACTGCTACTTGAACTCTTATTGAATAAAGTTTTACTCTGTTTTCCATATACCGACAATAGCCTTATCCCTGAACAGGTATGTATCTTGTAAATAATAGTTATGCTACTGTATTGTTTGATTCGGGAGTGGATAAGAGTTTTGTGTCCTTAGAATTTGAGCCCGTACTTGCTAAGCCGCGCTCTAAGCTAGAAAAAGCCTTTATGGTCAAAGTCACTGATGGTAAATCTATCGTTATTGACATCATCATTTGTGATTGCACCTTGAGTCTTAACGAGCATGAGTTCCCTGTTGACCTTATTCCCATGCAACTCGACGTCATCATTGGCATGTATTGGTTAGCCAAACACTATGCGGAAATTATCTGTTTCGAGAAGTGTATTCGTATTCCTCTACCTTTGGGTGATACCCTAAATGTTTTTGGGGAGAGATCGTCTAAAGGACTCAAGCTTATGTTGTGTACTAAGGATTGAAAGTGCCTAAGTAAGAATTACATAGCCTTTTTGGCTTATGTAGTCAACACGAAAGCCAAAGGGAAGGAGCTTAAGGATATTCCTATTGTACGGGACTTCCCAGATGTGTTTTCCAAGGATCTTAGTGGATTACCTCCCGTTAGATAGGTTGAGTTTAAGATTGACTTGATTCCTGGTGCAAACCCCATGGCTAAGTCACCTTATCGTCTTGCACCTTTGGAAATGCAAGAACTAGCCAGTCAACTACAAGAACTGTCTGAAAAGGGCTTTATTCATCCCAGCTCTTCACCATGGGGTGCACCTGTGCTATTTGTGAAGAAGAAAGATGGTTCATTTCGCATGTGCATCGACTATCGAGAACTCAACAAACTCACCATCAAAAACCGATACCCTCTCCCTCGAATTGATGATCTTTTTGATCAACTCCAAGGAGCCACTCAATTCTCAAAAATTGATCTACATTTTGGATATCACCAACTACGAGTCCATGACAATGATATTCCAAAAATCGCCTTTCGTACTCGATATGGACATTATGAGTTCATGGTCATGCCTTTTAGTTTGACCAATGCTCTTGTTGTCTTCATGGATCTCATGAATCGAGTATGTAAACCGTACCTAGACAAATTCGTGATTGTGTTCATCGGTGACATTCTTATTTACTCCAAGACGAAAACTGATCACGAGTTGCACTTGCGACAAGTTCTTGAGCTCTTGAAGAAAAAACAGCTGTATGCAAAGTTTTCTAAATGTGAATTTTGTCTTGAGGAAGTTCAATTTTTAGGCCATGTGGTGAATAGCCAAGGAATTCACGTTGATCCTGCTAAAATAGAAGCCGTGAAAAATTGGTGTGTTCCCAAAACTCCAACCGAAGTTCGTTCCTTCCTTGGATTAGCGGGTTACTACCGGAGATTTATTGACAACTTCTTGAGGATTGTGAAACCGCTTACGGCCTTAACCTAAAAGAATAAACTTTTCTAGTGGGGACCTGATCAAAAGGAGGCTTTTGAGACTCTAAAACACAAGTTGTGTGATGCGCCTATTTTAACTCTTCCTGACGGGAATGATGATTTTACCGTGTATTATGATGCATCTAGTCAAGGCCTAGGTTGTGTTCTCATGCAACGAGGAAAGGTCATAGCATATGCATCAAGACAATTGAAGGTTCATGAAGTGAATTACACAACCCATGATCTTGAACTTTGTGCCGTGGTTTTTGCTTTAAAGATTTGGAGGCATTACCTTTATGGGACACAATGTATAGTCTACATCGATTACAAGAGCCTTCAACACGTGTTCAGCCAAAAGGATCTCAACATGAGGCAACGATGTTGGGTTGAGTTGATTAGCGACTACGACTGTGACATTAGTTACCATCCTGGAAAGGCGAATGTTGTAGCCGAGGCGCTAAGTCGCAAAACCCATAATAAGACCGTCTCACTCCAAGAAATTAGAGATCGACGACAATGGTTTGACACGCTGGGAGAATTTGACACTGAGATTCACGTGGATGTCAGCGACGCTACTATTATGCTCCAAAATATAAGGATTGATAGTGACCTCGAGTTTTGCATCCATGAAGCTCAACAAGCTGCATTAGCTGAAGGAAAAGAGGATGAAGAATTTGTGTATAACATTCGGTCACAGCTTGAAATGAAACCGAATGGTATGTTGTATTTCTTGAACCGACTCTGGATTCCGAATCGTGACAATCTTCGTAATTTCATCATGAACGAAGCTCATCAAACATGTTATTCTATCCACCCTGGGTCCGATAAGATGTATATGGATCTACGTGGACAATATTGGTGGCCAGGAATGAAGAAGGACATCGCTTCATGTCACACCCTCAAAATCCACGTGCGGAGTTTTACCGCAAGGCGTGTGAACAAACCAGGATCACAGTCAATAGTTACTTAGAACGACACTATATGCCACATTAAAAATAAAACCAACCAAAGTTCAAACTTTAAAACTATCCGGAAGCGTTTTGTAAATAAGACAAACCCAAAATATAAAAAAAAATGCATATTTGGCAAAACATGCGCCAACCCAAATATTTAAACACTCACAAATAGATACCAACAAATATGTCTTTAAAATAGAGTCTTAGAATGCATGCTGGACCCGTGTGGTGCTCCTAATGGCAAGCAGAGTTAACAACCTGAGAATAGCATACTAAAATGTCAACATGATGGTTCGTGAGTTCAAGAGTTTGCGTTTATCATAAACAATAACATTTACATAACATAAGAAGTGCATTGAAATAGATAGCTAGTCTATATTCACAAGTAATAACCATAGTGATTTCGCGATCGAAGCTGACTGTGTTGCGTTTGTTGCCTCTCGTCACGAGTTACCAGGTCGTGACGATATTTGTGTCTAGGACAATATTGCACCCGTTTGACCTCGAGTCGCACAGGTGGGGCTCGTCAGACCCAGTAGAACTACCCAAGATTTCCCGCTAGTTACCATTATTAACGATCCGAAAGTGTGAGGACTTTCAAGGTATTAAGCACTATGTTAAAACATACACAGCTTATAATAATAAAATAGCGTTTGAGTACAAGTATGCTACCTCCCCTAAGAAGAAGGTTTATAAAAATAGAGGGGCATGAACTCACCTGGTGTGTAATGATAATGACTAAAGAGAACTGGTGATAGGTGCAAAGACAACCCTTCAAAGGTTACCTAGAACACGAGAGTACATAAGTACGTGTACACAGAATCATAAGGAAACCCTAAGTGCTTTACAAACCAAAGAACTCAAAGTTTTAGAAGACAAGACACATTTGACCCAGTTGACCCGTTTGACCCGTTGGTGACATTATAGGTGAAATTCCATTCAAACAAGAATAACAGCCTATCACACATGATTAACATACAAACTGATTACATATAACACTTCATTAACCACATGTACTAATTAGATCATCATACCGCCAGATATCATACAAGTCATGCGAATCTCAAACTATTATCATGCTCATAACATCTATAACACAAATAATACACCATACAAGGGTCAAATCACGCATCACATGCCATGTGAAGCCACTCACGACTTCACACCCTAAACCCTGTCAATCCTACTAGGTAGGGGCCTCAGATTCCCACGTGTGTATGATGATCATTAACATATCAATTTCCATAGCTCATATCACCCAAAATGTTCATTCTTAATCAACCATCAATCAACAAAAGTCCTAGCTTACCTATATGACTCATACCATGATTTTTCCACAAACAGGCCAAAACAGGTAACAAACCAAATCAATATTCATATAACCTAAACAACACATTTAATCACCTTAGAAACCATCCATGAACACACTAGCATGGTCCTAATGTCCCAAACATACCCAAATCATCATATTTAAGAGATTTCACAATTAAAGTTTCCCTTTTAGGAAAGTTCATCCCAAATCCATCAAACACCTAAAAAATTCATGAATCCATCAATCACTTACTAATTCAAGTTCATAACAACATCTAGCATCATCAAAACACCAAATCATCATGATTCATCACATTCAACATCAAAAAGTTACTATTTTAAGCAATGTATGAACTACCACGCATCTTCTTGATTTCCTAACGTTCATATCAACCATCTAGCATCTAATCATCATCATAAGCATATCCATAACACCAATTCATCATCAATTCAACATTTCATGCAAAATAAAGTTACTATTCTTAGTAACCTATGAACCATGAATCAAAATCGAAGCTTTCTTGCAAAATCGACGTTAACTAATATGCATACAACCTAACTAGCATCCTTACAACATCAAACAACCAACATTCAACTTCCAATTTGATCAAAATTGCATCAAACTTTCGGCTAAGGGTTCATCACCCGAAAGAACAACCAAAAATCCAATCTTTATGCATACTTGACGTTAAATAACATGTAATCTATCTAGTAAACACATTAACATCAACAACTAAGCATTAATCGACCATCAATTGCAGGTTTCGAATCCATGCTTTCGGCCAAACACCAAACACCTAAAAAAAACACAAATCTAACCTTTAAATCGTGTAATGAACAAGATTTGATGCTTCCAACGTGTAATAATCCTTGTAATCGACCAAAACCTTGGATTTCTTGCTTGTTCTAGGGCTGAATTCGAAGTGTGTGTGTGTAGAGGGTGAGTCGCGGCCGAAGGGTTGGGTGGGGGCTAGGGTTTTTGTTTTTTTTATTAATCCCTAATTTCCATTTAAACCCTTGTACATTTTATAAAAACTAGGCTTTTAATTACTCTTTTAACATGTTTTTAACCAAAATAATAAACATATGAACTAATAATAACAATTATATGCTTTATCTTTACTAGTCACACAATGCACGAATTAAATACACACGTTTCCACGTTATGCGATAAGATTTACAATAAACATTTAAATCATATAATCACAACTAATAATCAACATAGTAATTATTTGTTTCACATTATTAATTAATATTAAGTCACCAACGTTCAACGACAACTAGTGTGTGCTCCCGACACGTGTATGCAAGACTTAACGGAACTAACAGAGTTTGGTAATGGAAAATTACCGGATGTCACACTTCATACGTAGCCAAATGTCTGACGTGTGCAAAGGTTAAGGCAGAGCACCAATGACCTAGTGGATTACTTGAGCAACCTGAGATCCCTATGTGGAAATGGGAACACATATCCATAGACTTCATAACCAAGTTACCTCGTACGCCTCGTGGTCATGATACTATATGGGTGATCGTCGACCGTTTGACCAAAACAACACACTTCATACCCATACGCGACACTTACAAAACTTCAAAGTTGGCTCTCATTTATATTGATGAGATTGTGAGTCGTCACGGTGTACCCTTACACATCATATCCGATCGAGACGCTCGTTTCACCTCATATTTTTGGTCGTCCATGCAAGAACTTTTGGGTACTCAACTGGATTTAAGCACGGCTTACCATCCGCAAACGGACGGTCAAACTGAGCAAACTATTCAAACCCTTGAAGATTTGCTACTTCTTTGTGTTCTTGACTTTGGTGGTGACTGGGATACACATTTACCATTAACGGAATTTTCCTATAATAACAATTATCACTCTAGGATCAAGATGGCACCATTTGAAGCTCTATATGGTCGTAAATGCCGTTCTCCAATTTGTTGGACTGACATCAGTGAAAATTTCATTACCGATCCTGAACTTATCCAAGAAACGACCGATAAAGTTTCTAAAATATGTAACAACCTTGAGGTGGCTAGGAGTCGACAAAAGAGTTACGCGGATAAAAGACGCAAGCTGTTAGAATTTCAAGTCGGCGATATGGTTCTTCTTAATGTCTCACCATGGAAGGGAGTTTTTCGCTTTGGGAAGAAGGGTAAGTTATCTTCACGGTTTGTAGGACCTTTCAAGATTCTGAAAAGAGTCGGGAAAGTGGCCTATAAACTGGAACTACCCTCTAAACTTAGTGGGGTTCATCTTGTTTTCCATGTCTCGAACTTGACAAAATGCTTGGCCGATGAAAGTTTGCATGTTTCTTTGGAGGATATCCAAATAGATGATTCCTTGCATTTTGTTGAGAAACCTGTCGAGATCATGGATCGAACAATGAAGAAGACCAGAACGACTACCATCCCAATCGTAAAAGTTCGTTGGGAAAATAAACGTGGAGCCGAGTTCACTTGGGAACGTGTCACACCCTCAAAATCCGCGTACGGGGTTTTACCGCGAGGCGCGTGACATACCAGGATCTCAGTCATTAGTTACCAAGAACGACTCTATATGATTAATAAACAAAACCAGAGTTAACGTTTAAAATACTGCGGAAGCGTTTTTAAAACTAGAAAACCCAAAACAAGTAGTATGTAAAGAGAATGCGCAAAACATACGCGCCCCAATCACAAATGTTTAATAGGTAAAATAAACCCAAATGTGTAAACAAACAATGTAGACAACTCAATGATGCTGGTGTGCGTGCTCCTAGGCAACTGGCAACCTTACCCTGAGAATAGCATACTAAACAAGTCAACACATGGTTGGTGAGTTCAAGAGTTTGCGTTAAAATATAAACCAATCAACAGTTTCCAGAGCATAAGTAGTGTATTGCAATAGATAGCTAGTCTATTAACATAAAAATATTAATCATAGTGATTTCGCGATCGAAGCTGACTGTGTTACGTTTGTTGCCTCCCGTCACGACTTACCGTGTCGTGACGAATATGTGTTAGGACAAAATTGCACCCGTTTGACCTCGAGTCGCACAGGTGGGGCTCGTCAGACCCAGTAGTACTACCCAAAATTTCCCCGCTATTCAATATTAACAATCCGAAAGTGTGAGGACTTTCCATGGTAAACAACACTATATCAATATTATACACACTCATATATAAAAGCGTTTGTGATCAACAGTATGCTATCTCCCCCAAAAGAGATTATGTAAAATAAGTGGGGCAAGAACTCACCTGATGCGCGCAAGAATTAACCTAGAGCTTAACTTGAAAGAAAGAGGGAAAGACAACCTTCAAAGGTCACCTAGAACACAAGAGTACATAAGTACGTGTGCACAGAATCAACATGAAACCCTAAGTGCTCTACAAACCAAAGAACTCAAGGTTTTTGAATACAAGACACATTTGACCCAGTTGACCCGTTTGACCCGTTGGTGACATTATAGGTGATAACTCGTTAATACTAACACAACAGCATATCATACATGATCAACATACAACCCAGCAATAGTCCTAACATACCCATATGACCCATTACCATGAATTCCCACAAACAGGCCAAATCAGATAACTATCCAACTAAATATTCATACAACACAAACAACACATTTAGTTACCTTAGAAATCATCCATGAACACACTAGCATGATCCTAATATCCCAAACATGCTCAAATCATCCAATTCAAGGATTTGCACAATTAAAGTTTCCCTTTGGGAAAGTTCATCCCAAATTCATCAAACTCACACTACATTCATGAATTCATCAATTATATACCAATTCAAGTCCATGTCAACATTTAAACATGATCAACAACACCTAATCATCATGATTCATCAACTTTCATACCCAAAAGTTACTATCTTTAGTAAGGTATGAACTACAACATGCATTCTTGAATTCCTAACATTCATATCAACCATCTAGCATCTAAACATCATTACAAACACATCCATAACATTCATACATCAACCAATCATCAATTCATGCAAAATAAAGTTACTATTATTAGTAACCTATGAACAATGTATCAAAATCATAGCTTTCTTGCATAATCGACGTTAACTAGCATATATACAATCCAACTAACATAATAACACTAACCAACATCAACAAATCGATCCCCATTGCAAGTTTCGAATTAGGGTTTCGGCCCTAATGTAATTTCCATAAAAACTTGTAAAAATCCAACCTTTATTGCATACTTGACGTTAATTAACATATAATCTACCCAACAAACACATTAACAACAAAAAACAAGCATCAATCGACCATCAATTGCAGAATTCGCATGGAACTTTCGGCCAATCATGAACAATCATCAAATCATATAAAAATCTAACCTTTAAATGTGTAATAGTTTGCAATTGAAGGTTTTAACTTGTTGTATGCCTTAAATCGATCCAAATTCGAATGTGAATGCTTGTTCTTGGTTGAATTCGCGATGGTGAGGGTGAGGGGATGCAAGTCGCGGCCGAATGGGTTAGGGGATTAGGGTTTGTTTTTGATTTTGTAACTTAATTAATCATATTTACCCTTTTAACCCTTATAATTTGTATTTTATAAAGATTAGGCTTTTTGAATAGTTTTTAAATAGTTTTTAACTACTAAACACAATTATTATTAATCACTAATAACAATCATGCATAATTCCCATTTATCACAAAACACACGAAATAAATATGCACGTTTTCACGTTACGCGATAAAATTACAGTTAACATTTAAATCACATAAGCATAACTTAATAATCACATTGTTAACTTAATTATCATCAATTTAACATTACTGATTATTGTTAAGTCACCAACGTTCAACACAACTAGTGTGTGCTCCCGACACGTGTATGCAAGACTTAACGGAACAAACGGAGTTTGGTAACGGAAAATTACCGGATGTCACATTATCCCCATGTTGAAAGAATTTTCGTCCCGAAAATTGCGTTACATGGTGAGTGTTCCATCACTGGTCTACTGTATTGGCACAAGGAAATCAAAATCGTGTGAGTTTTGGATGAGTTGTCACATCATCCCCATGTTGAAAGAAATTTCGTCCCGAAATTTAATCAATACCTTCGCCGGCTGGCATCGTCCTTTCGAATAGCTGAGGATACTTAAGCTTCATTTGGTCTTCACGTTCCTACGTGAATTCTGGTCCACGTCTCGAGTTCCAACGAACTTTGACGATGGGTATCTTGCTTTGCTTAAGCGTTTTCACCTCACGATCCATCACCTCGACCTGTTCCTCAATGAAGCGTAGTTGTTCATCTACTTGAACTTCTTCCAGTGGTACGACCATCGTTTCATCCGTTAAACATTTCTTTAGGTTTGAAACATGGAATACATCATGGATTCCACTCAATGAATCAGGTAAGGCTAGTAGATAAGCCACTGGACCAATTCTTTCCACTATCTCAAATGGTCCAACGTATCTCGGATTTAGCTTTCCTCGCTTACCAAACCGAACTACGCCTTTCCACGGTGAGACTTTTAATAAAACCTTGTCACCTGTCTGAAATTCCAAAGGTTTTCGTCGTTTGTCAGCATAGCTTTTCTGTCTGTCTCGCGCTGCGGCCATGCGGTTTCTTATCTGAACAATCTTCTCAGTTGTCTCGTGTACTAACTCGGGACCCGTTAATTTACTATCACCAATTTTAGCCCAGCAAACTGGTGATCTACACTTTCTCCCATATAAAGCTTCAAAAGGTGGTGCCTTTATACTAGTGTGATAACTGTTATTGTAAGAAAATTCCACCAATGGTAGGTGAACTTCCCAGTTATTCCCGAAGTCAATCACACAAGCACGTAACATGTCCTCCAAAGTTTGTATAGTACGCTCGCTTTGACCATCAGTCTGTGGATGATAAGCAGTACTCATATCCAATCGTGTACCTAAAGCTTTCTGCAACGACTGCCAGAAATGTGATGTGAAACGAGAATCGCGATCAGAAATGATTGAGGTCGGTACTCCATGCCTCGAAACGATCTCCTTCAGATAAAGTCGGGTTAACTTCTCCATCTTATCTGTTTCCTTTATCGCTAGGAAATGAGCAGATTTTGTTAATCGATCCACGATAACCCATATTGTATCACTACCCGTAGAAGTACGAGGTAACTTAGTAATAAAATCCATTGATATTTGATCCCACTTCCACATAGGGATCTCGAGTTTTTGTAGTAGACCAGATGGTTTCTGATACTCCACTTTAACCTTCGAGCAGGTCAGACACTTACTCACATAAGTAGCTACATCTGCTTTCATGTTAGGCCACCAATAGTGCGCCTTCAAATCGTGGTACATCTTGTCAGATCCAGGATGTATAGAATACTTGGACTTATGAGCCTCACTCATCACCAAGTCTCTCAGGTCTCTGTATAGAGGTACCCATAGTCTATCCATGAAGTAACGAATCCCATCCGCTTTTACTTCCAATTGTTTTTTCATACCCCTTAACGATTCAGACCCAATGTTTTCTGCTTTCAAAGCTTCTGTTTGAGCCTCTCGGATTTGTTCAGGTAATTGCGTACTAATCGTTAGTTGCAGAGCTCGCACACGTCGAGGTTTAGCAGTCTCTTTTCTACTCAACGCATCAGCAACTACATTTGCTTTCCCCGGGTGGTACTTAATAGCACAATCATAGTCGTTTAACAATTCCACCCAGCGTCTTTGCCTCGTGTTCAAATCCTTTTGCTCAAAGATATGCTGAAGACTCTTGTGATCGGTGTAGATGGTGCATTTGGTACCGTACAAGTAATGTCTCCAGATCTTTAAGGCAAAAACTACCGCACCCAGTTCCAAGTCATGGGTGGTATAGTTCTTCTCATGAATCTTCAATTGTCTAGAGGCGTAAGCTATCACTTTATCCCGCTGCATCAGGACGCATCCAAGTCCTTGAATAGAAGCATCACAATAGACTACGAAATCATCACTACCATCCGGTAACGCTAATATTGGTGCGCTACACAATTTATGTTTCAGCAACTGAAAAGCAGATTCCTGACTCTCACCCCATTTGTACGTCGTTCCCTTGTGAGTCAAGGCTGTGAGAGGTTGTGCAATCTTAGAGAATCCTTCAATGAATCGTCGATAATATCCCGCTAATCCAAGGAATTGTCGTATCTCACTTGGTGTCTTAGGAACAGACCAATTCTTTATCGCTTCAATCTTAGCAGGATCAACATGTATTCCCTTCTCGTTGACAATATGACCCAAGAATTGTACCTCACGTATCCAGAAATCACACTTAGAAAACTTTGCGTACAGTTGTTCCTTTCTAAGTAATTCTAAGATTAAACGTAAGTGCTTCTCATGTTCTTCCTCGGTCCTTGAGTATATCAGTATGTCATCAATAAAGACGATAACAAACTGATCAAGATAGGGTTTGCACACGCGATTCATGAGGTCCATGAATACTGCTGGTGCATTCGTCAACCCAAATGGCATGACCAAAAATTCATAGTGACCATATCGTGTACGGAAAGCAGTCTTCGAGATGTCCTCTTCTCGAACTCTCAGTTGATGATACCCAGACCTCAGATCAATCTTAGAGTAATAGCTTGATCCTTGTAGTTGATCAAACAAATCATCGATACGAGGTAACGGATATCTATTCTTGATAGTAACCTTGTTCAGTTCCCTATAGTCAATGCACATTCGAAATGTACCATCCTTCTTCTTCACAAATAGAACTGGCGCTCCCCAGGGCGACGAACTCGGTCGGATGAACCCTTTATCCAACAACTCTTGTAGTTGAGTGGATAATTCCTGCAGTTCGTTCGGAGCTAATCGGTACGGTGCTCTCGCAATTGGAGCGGCTCCTGGAGTCAACTCAATCTGAAATTCAACTTGACGATGAGGCGGTAATCCAGGAAGGTCTTCCGGAAACACCTCGAGAAACTCACGAACTACGGGGATATCCTCTATCTTCTTTTCCTTGATCTGTTTATCTGTGACGAGTGCCAATATGGCCAGTCGACCCTTTCGTAACAACTTATGTGCTTTCATAAACGAGATGATGCCTATCACCGTACCACTCCTATCACCTCTGACCGTAAGGACTTCTTCACCAAGGGAAATCCGTATGATCTTCTCATGGCATATGACTTCCGCTTGTTTATCAGAAAGCCAATCCATGCCTACTACCACATCAAAGCTTCCTAACGTAACAGGCATGAGATCTATAGTGAATGTATGACCAGCAAGCTCTATCTTGCAGTCTCTAAGAATATGCGTTACGTGAATCTGTGTACCGTCAGCTAACTCTACGGTGTATTTAGATTCTAAGACGGAGGGCATATCACTTAAAAGACTACAGAACCTAGTGGACACGAAACTTCTATCGGCTCCGGTATCGAATAATACGGTAGCAAAACAACCATTAACCGAAAATTTACCAGTTACTGTTGTAGGATCGTTTAGAGCCTCACCTGAGCCAATGACGAAGGCTCTTCCTTTGGCTCCATTGTTGTTTCCACCATTGTTGTTGCCATTACCATTTTTGTTGTTGTTGTTGCCATTGTTATTGTTGATGTTGTTCCCATTGTTGTTGTTACCATTACCATTCCTCTTAAGCTGGGGACAGTTGCGTCTGTAATGGCCTTCTTTTCCACACTCAAAACAACCTTTCGGAGTTTCTTGTGATTGTTGTGGCTTCTTCATCAGTTCACCCCGACAGTCTTTGGCTGCATGACCAATCTTCCCACAACGTTGACACTTGTAGTTATCACATCGACCCACATGGTGGTAGTTACACCGGTTGCACTTCGGCAGTCTTCCACCATACCCACCGGGTCCTTGATTTGAGTGAGTCGTCTGGTTGAAGCTTCGGTTGTTATCGAACTTCCGTTGTTGTTACTGACTTTGCTGATGTTGTTGAGGTTGAGATTGGCTACTGGATGACGATCCCTTGTTGCTTGAACCATCCCACTTGCGTTTCTGGTCGGGCACGCTTGCCACCGCACCCCGTTTGGGTAACCGACCTTGCTCAACTGCCTGGTCAGTCAGCCTGTGGGCGGTTCGGATAGCTTGTTGTATGGTAGTGGGGTTAGAAGCAGTTACCATACTTTGAATTTCGGGCACCAATCCCCGTATATAATGCTCCACCCTCTTGTGCATTTCATTCACCATCCCTGGGCATAAAGTGGCTAACTCATGAGTTCGAGTTGTGTAGGCTTCAATTTCTGAGCCTTGCATTTTGAGTTGCCAGAACTCAATTTCCAGTTTCTGCACTTCATTTCGGGGGCAGTATTCTTCAGTCATGATTTCTTTGAATTCATCCCAAGGTAGTTCATTGGCCACGGCTTGACCCAGCATTTGTACCTGGGCATTCCACCAGGAAAGTGCTGCGCCTTCCAATGTCCCGGTGGCATACTTCACCTGATCAGCAGGCGGGCAGTTGCATTTCGCGAAGACAGACTCTGTCTTCTCAAACCACCTTACAAGCCCTACAGCTCCTTCCGTCCCGCTGTAGGTATGGGGTTTACAGTCCATGAAGGACTTGTAGGTACATGGTGGTGGTCCTGTTTTGACAACCCAAACATTAGTCAGATATCCTAGACAAATAACTAGGATAATCAGTTTAACCTCTTGTTATCATTTACCTGCTGGTTGTCCCGGTTGGGCAGCAGCCACTGCCGCCTGAACATGTTCATTAATTAATGCCGCCAATTCCGCAGGCGTCATGTTTATGGCTCCGGCTCCACAGCCTCCGGCGCCACGTCCACGACCACGCCCACGTCCTCGTCCACGTGCGTCCATATTTCACTTTAAAATTCACAATTACAATAATGAGTAACATCCAACACATTAATCTCATCAAGGTACAGTAAACAATAAGAAATAATGCATTCACCACAACCACAACATTTATAACAGAAATAATAATCAAAGATAAATAATTTGCAATTGAGTCACAAAATATTCCATCAATGTCAAAATTTAAGTTTGTCAGTTGGGTGGGAAACAACCCTTCCCACATAAGTTTCAAAGAAAAGAAACACTACATAGTCTAAGTCATTTAAAAGGTAGGATCAGTCCAGTACGTCAGATCCGTCACTGTCCTCATCCATCTCTACTGGTTCTTCTTCGGGGGCTTCCTCGGGTTCTTCTTCTGGGTCTTCCTCATCAGGGTCCACCAAAGGTGCAGGGGCTTCAGCAATCTGGAGTGCTGCTAGCTGTGCCTCCAAATCAGCAAACCTATCATCAACCACTATGTTATGGTGATCTTGTGCGTCCATACGCTCACTAAGTTCTACCACGTTGCCTGTCAGAGTATGATGTCCACCAATGGCCATCGAAAGTCGCTCCTGAAGCGTATCTACTCGGAAACGCAGCTGACGCATCTCAGATCATAATGCAGAGTTCTCATCAGTGAGTCCTCTAATCCGCTGTCGCTCTGTGTCCAGTGTGGCTACCAAAGCTGCAAATGCCTGCTCCAGAGGGATGCTCAAGGTAGGAAGTGTAGGCAAAGTAGAGGCGGTCGATGACCTAGTCCTAGGTCGTGTAGGTGCTACTGGTGGTACGCGTTCTCTATAAGCCATACGGTTTATGTAAGTGGGGTAGAAATCCCAGTTACGAGGAGGATCGAGCTCAGGAGGTATGAAAGGCTGATCCCAGTCTATCTCGCTAGGAGGATAAGGATGTCGAGGCCAGTTAAATCCCCTATCCGGTACGGGAGAAGTAGGAGGTGAATCAGATCGTGCAGGTCTCTTGCCTAAATTTCTGGACGACGATGCCATGCTGCGAAGTACGTGTTGCGTATGCCAATGAGTATACAGTAAGGAGAGTAAGCGATAAGTAACTAACAACTGTGCGGTTATAGTCTAGTGTGTGTATGCAACCTAGTTCCCTATAACCAATGGCTCTGATACCAATCTGTCACACCCTCAAAATCCGCGTGTGGGGTTTTACCGCGAGGCGCGTGACATACCAGGATCTCAGTCATTAGTTACCAAGAACGACTCTATATGATTAATAAACAAAACCAGAGTTAACGTTTAAAATACTGCGGAAGCGTTTTTAAAACTAGAAAACCCAAAACAAGTAGTATGTAAAGAGAATGCGCAAAACATACGCGCCCCAATCACAAATGTTTAATAGGTAAAATAAACCCAAATGTGTAAACAAACAATGTAGACAACTCAACGATGCTGGTGTGCGTGCTCCTAGGCAACTGGCAACCTTAACCTGAGAATAGCATACTAAACAAGTCAACACATGGTTGGTGAGTTCAAGAGTTTGCGTTAAAATATAAACCAATCAACAGTTTCCAGAGCATAAGTAGTGTATTGCAATAGAAAGCTAGTCTATTAACATAAAAATATTAATCATAGTGATTTCACGATCGAAGCTGACTGTGTTACGTTTGTTGCCTCCCGTCACGACTTACCGTGTCGTGACGAATATGTGTTAGGACAAAATTGCACCCGTTTGACCTCGAGTCGCACAGGTGGGGCTCGTCAGACCCAGTAGTACTACCCAAAATTTCCCCGCTATTCAATATTAACAATCCGAAAGTGTGAGGACTTTCCATGGTAAACAGCACTATATCAATATTATACACACTCATATATAAAAGCGTTTGTGATCAACAGTATGCTATCTCCCCCAAAAGAGATTATGTAAAATAAGTGGGGCAAGAACTCACCTGATGCGCGCAAGAATTAACCTAGAGCTTAACTTGAAAGAAAGAGGGAAAGACAACCTTCAAAGGTCACCTAGAACACAAGAGTACATAAGTACGTGTGCACAGAATCAACATGAAACCCTAAGTGCTCTACAAACCAAAGAACTCAAGGTTTTTGAATACAAGACACATTTGACCCAGTTGACCCGTTTGACCCGTTGGTGACATTATAGGTGATAACTCGTTAATACTAACACAACAGCATATCATACATGATCAACATACAACCCAGCAATAGTCCTAACATACCCATATGACCCATTACCATGAATTCCCACAAACAGGCCAAATCAGATAACTATCCAACTAAATATTCATACAACACAAACAACACATTTAGTTACCTTAGAAATCATCCATGAACACACTAGCATGATCCTAATATCCCAAACATGCTCAAATCATCCAATTCAAGGATTTGCACAATTAAAGTTTCCCTTTTGGGAAAGTTCATCCCAAATTCATCAAACTCACACTACATTCATGAATTCATCAATTATATACCAATTCAAGTCCATGTCAACATTTAAACATGATCAACAACACCTAATCATCATGATTCATCAACTTTCATACCCAAAAGTTACTATCTTTAGTAAGGTATGAACTACAACATGCATTCTTGAATTCCTAACATTCATATCAACCATCTAGCATCTAAACATCATTACAAACACATCCATAACATTCATACATCAACCAATCATCAATTCATGCAAAATAAAGTTACTATTATTAGTAACCTATGAACAATGTATCAAAATCATAGCTTTCTTGCATAATCGACGTTAACTAGCATATATACAATCCAACTAACATAATAACACTAACCAACATCAACAAATCGATCCCCAATTGCAAGTTTCGAATTAGGGTTTCGGCCCTAATGTAATTTCCATAAAAACTTGTAAAAATCCAACCTTTATTGCATACTTGACGTTAATTAACATATAATCTACCCAACAAACACATTAACAACAACAAACAAGCATCAATCGACCATCAATTGCAGAATTCGCATGGAACTTTTGGCCAATCATGAACAATCATCAAATCATATAAAAATCTAACCTTTAAATGTGTAATAGTTTGCAATTGAAGGTTCTAACTTGTTGTATGCCTTGAAATCGATCCAAATTCGAATGTGAATGCTTGTTCTTGGTTGAATTCGCGATGGTGAGGGTGAGGGGATGCAAGTCGCGGCCGAATGGGTTAGGGGATTAGGGTTTGTTTTTGATTTTGTAACTTAATTAATCATATTTACCCTTTTAAACCTTATAATTTGTATTTTATAAAGATTAGGCTTTTTGAATAGTTTTTAAATAGTTTTTAACTACTAAACACAATTATTATTAATCACTAATAACAATCATGCATAATTCCCATTTATCACAAAACACACGAAATAAATATGCACGTTTTCACGTTACGCGATAAAATTACAGTTAACATTTAAATCACATAAGCATAACTTAATAATCACATTGTTAACTTAATTATCATCAATTTAACATTACTGATTATTGTTAAGTCACCAACGTTCAACGACAACTAGTGTGTGCTCCCGACACGTGTATGCAAGACTTAACGGAACAAACGGAGTTTGGTAACGGAAAATTACCGGATGTCACAGAACGCGAGGATTACACGAGGAAGAAACATCCACACCTATTTGTCTAGCCTTATCTTTAATTTCGGGACAAAATTTTTTAAAGTTGGGAAGACTGTGATCTTTCGACTATTCGTTAAATAATTGTTGTTTCCGTTATCTCTTGTAAGTGACTTTTATGTCAATAATGAAACTATGAGGGTTCATTTGTTTTTTTTTGGGGCACTTTGAATAGTCTTAAATTATAATTTTGATTTTGAAACCTACAACTTAATTAATTATTAAAATAAATAAATTAATAAGTGCTAGTTGTAAACTTACGCATATTCCTAAAATTATATATATATATATATATATATATATATATATATATTATATACATAAATAAATAGACAAATAAAAATCTATTTGTTAAAAATGCAACTTAAATGTTTTGGGCATAAAATAATAAGTCTCAAGAATTGCAGGGACCAAAGATGTAAAATTTTAAAACCCAAACCCCCCCCCTTTTTTTCTCTTCCCCGATTTCCTGGCCGCTGGCCGACGAAGCTCTGGCGCTGCGCCGGCGAACCTGTTTCGAACACGAGAAGGTGTCTAAATTGATTATGATAACTTTAAACACAAAAATAACCGAACCCATCATAATCAAATACGTTTCTGAACTTAAATCCTATTATTAATACAATTAATCGTGTATACACGCTAGTATAATCAATTAGAAATCAATAGTACGATTAATTTCACTTGAAACGACGATCTGCACGTCCAAAGTCCACCCGTAACCCCCGAATCTAAATCGAACTCGTGGAACTCGAATCAGTTCTAATCACGGCTATTAAACAGAGGGGAAAGGTTCCAAACGACCTTCTTACACTCTCTGCATCCTCAATTTTCCCAAAACACACACACGCATCGCATTGGATCAAGACCCAGTCACGACACTAGCTCGAACTCATACGCATCAATTCCGCAACCATTCTAGGTGATTCTAACACCTATACACTCGATTAATCATGGAGAAGCAAAGCCCTATGGTTAATTCCATTAACATCAGTGATTTGATTGGACCGATTTTGATTTTAGGGTTCATGGTGAAATTGGGGGATTGAATTGTGTAAGGTTTTTTTCTAAACTTGAAACGAGATGTTGACAGGCGCAGGCGCCCTAGCCTACTGGTTAAAGCAAAAGAGGGATAAGCAGGAGGTCCCGGGTTCGAACCCGGGCACCTGCAATATATTTTTAAAACTCAAATTTTAATTATTTTTTAATCCCAAAAAATTCTAAAATGTTATTAAAATGATATAAAAATCTTTTTTAATAACTTATACTAAATCAGGACTTATTTAGTAATTTTTAAATCTTTAGAAATTAAAAATTGATAAATCCTTCATTTTTTAGATTTTAAAAGTTATAAAATTATTATAAAATATATTTACAAGTTTTAGATTGTATAGAAAAATGATGGCAAATCAAATAAGAATTTTATCGAAGTATTTTAATCTAGTATTTTATAAACCATGTAAATAAATTAATCATTTAAGTGTGTTATTTAAATAAAGACAACATACTTTATTTCAATTATTATCCCTAAATTTTTATTAGCTAATCATTTTTGCTCATTTTATTCAACCAAGCTAAAAAAATGTATATTACTATTTTAAACTATTTTACTAAACCAAAAATCCCGATCACAATTGAAACCCTAGTCTTCGCGTATCGTCTTTTAACCTTACCGGTTAAATTCTAAATCTTGAAACACTCACTTTTAGGCAAAATTGTGAAGACATCGTTGGAGTTATCTTATTCTTATTCCTTGTACGTCATATATCAAGTGAGTTTCTCATACCCTGTTTTACTTTAATTCACACGTTCTGGGGTGAAACATGTTACTCGTATCATAAGCACACTTGTAAAAATGTTTAAATACTTGTAATGCACGTGCAATTCATTTTACATTTTGTCATGGTTATTTGGGACTTGTAAAACAATCATTAACTATTGCTAGCCTAGCGACGTCATAGATCTATGGGCTTGACAAGCCTATTTGGTGTCAAAGCCGAGGTTATTGCCTGCTCCTGATGATGTATTCATGATCATCATGGGAACCAAGTACACTTGACTAATCGTATATTTTCGTTATGGCCATATCTTTGTCAAGGTTTGATTGTATCATTATGCTATCCATTTATTTTTGCATTATCATTTAACCTATGACTTGAATTGCCTTATTAAAAGATTTTATATATGTATGTACAATCTATGGGAACTCACCAACATTATATGTTGACCGTATTTTCTAACATGTTTCAAGAAATGCTCAAGCATAGTTGTTGCTCTTGAAGATATGAAATCATCTAGGATTGGACCTAGAGAACAATAAAGATCATGCTTTGAAACGTGATATTTAAATTATACTTATGTTATGTTTGTTTGATTTGAGACTTATGTTAAGGCAATGTATGTCATGAAATGGATACTTAATAATATTTACACTTTGAAGTAGCGTTGTATGGCATGAACAATCTTAACCCTCACATCTCAACGTTTCCGCCGTTAAGGATGGGATGTGATATTTCATGTGAGATTCCTTTGGATTACTTTGATAACGTGCACACTGACAAACAGGAAACATGATGTCCGGTTTGCTTGCAGTGAGATACATCAAGGATCCAATCATTGATCGATACATGTGTTGATCAACATCTTCTATTATGAGATATCGAGTCAAAGTAGGACGAGAAGACATTGGAGTAGGAGTTGTCTTGGAGTTTTGGAAGTTGTACTTATCCAGGATACTGTGAATATACTTTTCTTGATGTATCAGTATTCCATTCTCATCTTGTTTAACTTGAATACCTAAGAAAAACGTCATTTCTCTAAGAGCACTCATCTCAAATTTCTTCTTCATAACCGCCTCAAACTCCTTGCACAAGTCACCATTGGTACACCAAAGATAATATCATCAACATAAACTTGAACTAGAATCAGATCATCAGCAGTCTTCTTTATGAATAAAGTTTGATCAATAGCACCTCTTGTATAACCATTTGCAAGCAAATGTTCAGTGAGAGTGGCATACCAAGCTCGAGGTGCTTGGTGTAAACCATAAAGTGCTTTGTCTAACTTGTAAACATAGTCAGGATGATCAGGATCTTCAAATCCTGGTGGTTGATAGACATAGGTTTCTTCCTTCATTTCACCGTACAAAAACACAGTTTTCACATCCATTTGATAAACCTTGAAGTTCTTGTATGAAGCATATGCCAAAAAAATTCATATAGCTTCTAGTCTTGCAACTGGAGCATATACTTCTTCATAATCAAGTCCTTCAATTTGATAGAATCCTTGAACAACAAGTCTGGCATTGTTGCAGACTATCACATCCTTTCATCCGTCTTGCTTTTGAAAATCCATTTCATGCCGATTAGCAACTTACCCTTTGGTAATTCACACAGATGCCAAACATTTAGCTTCTTGAATTGCATCAGCTCGTCTCGCATGGCCTCTACCCAACTGTTTTCTTTCAATGCTATTTCAACATTCTTCGGCACTAGAAGATGAAGGTATATCTGAAGATATTCCTTTAGTTTGAGAAGATGCAGATCCAACATCATTAGCAAAAAATGTCTTGAATTGAGAATGTCAAAGGTGGATCAGCTGTAGAAACAATAGATTTTCGATTAAATGTTTCAAATAATGAAGCATAATCATAAAGCCATGAAGGAGCAGAACCTGCATCTGTATTGTTAGATTCGTGCCAATCAATATCAAATGACTCAACAACTTGTTTAGTTCTTTTATTATAAACCAGATGTGCTACTTTGTTGGCTGAATAACCAATAAATTAACAATCATCAGCTATTTCATCAAATTTTGATTTATTATCAAATGTGTTTAACATAGTACAACAACATCCAAAAGTTTTGAAATATTTGACTTTGGGTTTATGTTTGAAAAAGATCTCATAAGGAGTCATATTTTGTTGTTTATTGATTAAAACACGATTCTAAACATAACAAGCAGTGTTAACAGCTTTAGCCCAAAAGAATAAAGGTAATTTGGCTGCTGATTGCTTCAATTGATGTTCTATTATGTCTTTCAGCAACTCTATTTTGTTGTGGAATTCCAGCAGAACTAAATTGTCGTGCTATCCCATTTGAATAGCAGAACACATTCAAGATACAATTACAGAATTCGGTTCCATTATCACTCCGTATGCATTTGATAGTCTTGTCCGTCTGATTTTCCACAAGTGTCATGAATTTTATTAGCAAATGAGACGTCTCATCTTTGGTTGCTAAAAAGAAAACCCATGTAAATCTAGAAAAATCATCAGTAATAACCAAGCAATATGCACGGCATCCTAAACTCAAAGCACTTACAGGGCCGAATAAATCCATGTGTAGCAATTAAAGAATACAATCAATTTGTGTATGAGCAACTGGTTTATGAGGAAATTTATGTTGTTTGCCTTTAGAGCATGACAGACAATGCTCTATTAGTTGAAATTCTTTCAGTGGTAAGCCAACAACATGATTTCCTCTAACTAGTTTGTTCATTGTTTTAGCATTGACATGACCAAGACGAAGATGCCATAACAATGTGTCGCTTTCCGAGGCTTTAGATAACAAACACGACGTAGTTACAAATGAATGTGTACCATTCATGTCTAGTAAATACGTGTCATTGTCTCTCGGAGTTCTCAATAAAATCCATTCTTCAGGTATTACAAAGCCAGGTTTTAATATAAGACATTCTTTATCAGTAAAATGTGTTGAATACTTTTTGTCACAAATTTGAGAGACACTAAGCAAATTATGTTTTAGTTCCTTTACAAAATTGACATCTTCAAAGCTTAATACACCATTAGTCACTGTACCTTTCTTTGTAATCTTACCTCCTTTGTCCCTGGCAAAGATAACATATCCTTCGTTGTATGGTTGTATGTTGTTCAACAGAGATATATTACCAGTCATGTGTCTCGAACAACCACTATCTACATGCCAAACACTGTTGATAGCTTGCCTTGGTTGTTCCTACACAATAGGACAAATTTAATCATTTTTAGGAACCCAAGCCATGGTTGACTTGAGCTCTTTGTTTTCATTAAATATGATACATTTTGTAATATCATATCTTTTTTGTTATCGAAAATGCATTTTACAACAAGAAAAGGCTCAGAAGTTTTGCCTTTAATTTTCCATCTTTGCACTTGTTTGATTGGTGGTGTTGTAAAATTGTTTTCATCAACTTGTATTGATTTTACTTTTGCCTTTTCCTCGTTTAAATCAGTTTTATTTTTAGCAAAAACATTTGATTGATAAGTTTCTTTTAAAATTTGCATTAACAAAGAAACATTTCCTATTGTTCGTAATTGAATTATGAAACTTTTGTTTGCTTGTCAATTGATGTTGATGATGACAATTTCTAGCCATGTGATTTGGCTTTCCACACACATAACAACATCTTTTACTATATGCAGTTGACACTCGTATGTTTTGCTCGAACTATTTTGGATAACTTCCATAGTTATCATAGAATCTGGCCTTAGTATGTCTTTGGTCTTTTGATTCTTTAACAGTCACTCTTCCTTTCCTCTCGTGTTGATTAGCTTGAGTTGATTTCGGAGGAATTGAGGTAATGGTCCTAGCTTTTGGACTTATTACAGATGTTGATGTAGCATGATTTTGTGGCTTTAGCTTTATGAATCTTCTGGACTAGATTAGGACTAATGTCTTTTGAACCTGTTCTACACACATCTTGTTTCACATTGTTAGAAATAATAGAAGATTTATTTTTAAAGAAACTAGTATTTGTTTCTTTAAAAATATGATCCTCATTATCAATGTTGCCTACAGAAACAAATTTGTTTTTGAAATCAGTTTTCAAGTCAGATATAGATGTTGTAACATGTTTACTTTCTTTGTTTTTACAGTTTATTTTTTATGCTCGTTTCTTATCTTTATTTAACATTTTTGGACAAACATTTGATTCAACTAAAACTTCCAAACTTTCATTTATTTTTGATGATGAATTACAAGATAGTTTTTCATTACAAATCTTATTTTCTATAAAATCTAATTCATCATCGCTCTTCCATTCTTCAACCAAGCCATCTATCTTCACACTTTCTGCAAGAAAATTATCATTATTAATATTAAGTTTAGTTTTGGTGACAGGGTCAATAGTCAATGAAACATTGACTGGATGTGTGAAGTCAGTTGTTGGTTGAAAACCTAAACCATAGATCTCTTCATCATGAGTTGTTATTGATGAAGGCAAAGATGTATAATCATGATTAATTGGTAGTGCAATGTTAGCATAACCCACTCCACTTTTACCACCATTAATCTTTTGTGTCATCTGTGATTTGATTATACCTTCAACCATGTTTGATGAAAGTTTGAATTTTTCAACAACTAATTTTGCAGATAAGAGTTCACTAGTAAGTTTGTTAATTTCTAAAGATAATTCATCATTGCCGTTTGTCAAATCTTTTATGTTGCAATCTTTATCATGAAGACTCAGTTTTGATTGGTAAATAGATTTGTTCAAACCATCAATTTTATCTTTAAAAATTTTCTCATCTGTTTTATATTTACAAGCTTGATATTGAAGTTTTTCAACTTCTAATATCAAATGTTCGTTGTGAACTCTGTATCTTTGTATCTTTTATTTGCACATATCTGAACAAAGAGAAATATATACCTCATCAGTTTTTTCATTCTTCTTTGTCTCTTTATGGACCACATTTACCATGAAGGCCTTTAAAACTCTTGGTTCATCTGCTTTTATTGCTGGAGTGATCTCAAAAGCACTTTGCTCTTTTGCACCTGCAGATGCTGGAGCAAGCTCAATAGCTTTAACTGATTCTTCAATTTGGACTAGAGTGATCTCAACAGTCTTCTCTTTGACCTCTTCATCTTTTGCTAGAGTAGACTCAACAGCATTTTCATCACTTTCAACCACTGCTTCAGTTTTCACCTCTTTCACTTGCTCCTTTACAATCTTCTCAACTCTTTCTTCTTCAACCTTCTCTTCCTCAGTAAGCACACCTTCCAACATTGCTTTAGATACAAACTCAGTAAACAAATTATCTTCATGGGGTTGTTCATCTGGTTCAATCTTAGCCAATAAAGCAGTAGACAACTTGATGTCAAGAACTTTCATTTGGTCTGACCAATCATAATCCTCATTAGTTTGAGACACCAAGGCTTTGTTATTGGATGTGTTGGCTTTGTCTTTCTTTGTTTCAACCTCCACTATTACTAACTTCTTTCAATGATCACTTTGATTACATCTGGGTTCAGTGCATTCTCTGGAAAAATGTCCAGGTTTATCATAGTTGTAGCACCTCAAACTGGACTTATCAAACCCTATTTTGCTGGAGTTGTTCATCCCAAACACTTTCCCTCCAGTTCTTCTTGCAAAATTCTTGGTTTTGTACACCACAATAGCCATATGGTATTTAATATCATTCTCTTCGACATCATCAGGGTTGACTTGTTGCAAGTCATCAACCAAGATGTTGGGTACACTAAGTCTTCCAGCTGAAAATGCTTCATAATTATTTATGAAGGTAATGAATAAGGCCGGGTGTTCTTTAGCTATTTGGATGGTTTGTTTGGTTGGTTGTGAGTTAACAACAAAAGCTTGTTATGTAGGTTGAGAAGCTTGAATCTGTGGGTAGGTTAGAGGTTAGGATTGAATTTGAGCTTGGACATAAGGATTTTGATAAGTAGCTTGATATTGGGATAAGGATTGGGGCAAGGTTTGGTCTTTGATAGTAGGATGAGCAGAAGATCCTGACTGTTGTTGTTAACACAATTGAGAATAGCTGACATAATAGTTAGGATTACTGGCCATCTTGGCATACAATGTCGATGCTTCAGCTCCCATTGAGTTGATGTAGTTTGCAGCCCTCTGCTTATCATCCATATCATAGGATTTAATATTTGAGATGAGATCACTGAGTGTCAAGGTGAACAGATCCTTGGTTCTCTTAATAGTGCTGCAGTTGTTGTTCCAACTATATGGTAGAGAATTTAACATCTTTTTGTTAACTGCTATATTTTCCAAAGTAATTCCCGCACTTTTCATTTTAGTGACCAGTTTCACGAACCTAGGCATCTGAGCATCCAATTTCTCACCCAGTATACGATTGAACATATTGAACTCTTGGTTTAACATATCTTTTCTGCTCTCTCTCATGTCTTTGTTGCCCATGATTTGTTCCTCCATTGCATCCCATAAATCCTTAGCCTTGGTAAATTCTTTAAAATTCTATGCAATCTCAGTTGTGAGTGCCATGGTGATGGCAGCATAGGCTTTGTCATCAAGTTCTTTCATCTTCATGTCTTCCTCATCCCATAAATGTTCAGGTTTTAGGACCAAATCACCCTTATCATTTTTATACACCAGAATATATGAACCTTGCTTGATAGATCGTATCATCCGGGGTTCAGTATACATGACATGGTTCTCATACCTAAACGCCCAATCTGGGTAATCTTCTTCACTGAGCAGACGAGGTGGCTTTGTGCTCGTACCAATCTCATTGTCGAGATTCAAAGTGGCAGTGATGTGCTTTAGATTAGCCATTTTCTTCACTTAGAAAGATCAAATTCTTCACAAATTCTTCAAACCCAAAGTTCTCGCGCAAATGATCAACTTATCACGCGAAATCTTCAAAGTTCTCGCACAAACAAAGCAAACTTCTCGCGTGGAAACTTTTGTAACTGAATCTTGCGAGAACTGATGTTTCGAGCGAGTAGATTCTGTTGTAACAAACTTGGAACCAACTTTGCGAAATCCTCAACTTCTCACGTGAAAGATAAGTTTTCGCATGGATAACAATGTTTTCGCCTGAACTGTTTTCTTCGATTCTGAGTGTTTCAGCCTCAAATTTTTCACCCAATTGATTAAACTTTGATTAATTAAGTGTTCAAATAGTGATTTAGGTTCAATTTAGATCCTAATTGTCTCTAATTGATTCAATTAATCTCGTTTTATGCTCAAAAGGTCATCAAATCAACGAACATGAAGTTTATCATCTTGAACATCTTCAAATGATTAATCTCAGCAAGAATAAGTAGGAAAACTTAGAATAACCGTGAGTTTAATGCTCACTAGCTCTTCAAAACACTTCTTCAAACTTCAACAAATCGATCTAGAGCAACAAGGCTCTGATACCAATTACAAGGATCAGCATAATACAATTAGATCGATCTCGTGATGAGAATGCGGAATGTAATCATCATGGTAACAAAGATTGAATATAGAAATGAAGAACAAACAAGTAAATAAACTTCCAAATCTATTGATCTCTGATTTGATTACAATGCAGTAGTACAAATCAGGACAACGAGAATATTTCTATCAAAGTGCTAACTATAACAAAGCAAAAACTTCTATTTATAAACAAAAGTAAGTTCTCGTGCGAAAACATCAGTTCTCGCATGACTAGTAGTTGTCGCACAAGAAGCAATTTTCGCGCGATAACTCTAGGTTCTCGCATGACCTGATCTTGATCTTTACTTTGATTTGATTTCTCGAGCCTCTTAGGTTCAACCCCTACATACCCTTTGGTAGTTCACACAAATGCCATACATTGGCTTCTTGAATTGCATCAGTTCGTCTTGCATGGCCTCTACCCAATTGTTTTCTTTTAATGCCATCTCAACATTCTTTGGCACAATTTGAGAAATAAAGCATGAATACAAACATGTATTTATTGTCCCGATTGGCTTCAAGTTTGGACTCCCTGTGATAATGGACCAATGATTGCTTCTGTTGGATGGTTTCTATGAATACTCAGCTGTGGAATAGCATCTTTAGAAATAACTTCTTCTAAGTTAGACATGTGACCAACTGGTTCTTTAGCAGTGTTTCCTCCTTCAGGTTGATAGACGATATCTTCGTCTTGATTATCATTGTCAACAAAGAGATCTTCAAATGGCACTTGAATTGTATCAATTGGATCAACTTGAGTAGAAGAGGAACTCTGATCAGAAACCTATGGAGATTGTTCAACAACTGGATCTAAATGAGATAAATCAGCTTCAGAAACAGAATGTGGAGCAGCTGCAACATTTGAAGAAGAAGGTATATCTGAAGATATTCCAGTTGCTTGGGAAGGAATAGATCCAATATCATTAGCAAAAATATCCTGAATTGAGGATGTCAAAGGCAGATTAGCTGTAGAAACAACAGATGATCGATTAAATGTTTCAAATAAAGAAGCATAATCATAGACCTATGAAGGTGCAGATCCTGCACCTGTTTTGTTATATTCATGCCAATCAATATCAAACGACTTAATTATTTGTTTAGATCTTTTATTATAAACCCGATATGCCACTTTGTTGGCTGAATATCTAAGAAAATAACATTCATCAGCTTTTTCATCAAATTTTGATTTAGAATTAGATGTGTTTAACAAAGTACTATTCTGTTGTTTGTTGATTAACACACGATTCTGAACATAACACGCAGTGTTAATAGCTTTAGCCGAAAAGAATGACGATAATTTGGCTGCTGATAATATTGTTCTGGCAGCTTTAATTAAAGTTCTGTTTTGTCTTTCAACAACTCTATTTTGTTTTGGAGTTCTTGCAGAACTGAATTGTCTTGCTATCCCCTTTGAATCACAGAACTCATTTAATGTACGATTGCAAAATTCGGTTCCATTATTACTTCGAATGCACTTGATTGTTTTTTCCGTCTGATTTTCCACGAGTGTCGTGAATTTTATCAGCAAATGAGTTGTCTCATCTTTGGTTGCTAAAAAGAAAACCCACGTAAATCTAGAAAAATCATCAGTAATAACTAAACAATATGCACGACATCCCAAACTCAAAACACTAACAGGACCAAATAAATCCATGTGTAACAGTTGAAGATTAGAGTCAATTTTGGTATGAGCAATTGGTTTATGAGGAAGTTTGTGTTGTTTACCTTTTGAACATGACAGATAATGTTCTGTTTGTTGAAATACTTTCAAAGGTAGGCCAATAACATGATTTCCTCTAACCAATTTGTTCAAAGTTTTAACATTTACATGTCCAAGACAACGATGCCATAACAACGTATCACTTTCTGAGGCTTTAGATAACAAACAAGACGCAGTTACATATGAGTGTGAATCATTCATATAAAGTAAATATGTGTCTATGTCTCTCAGAGTTCTTAATAAGCCCCATTCATCAGGAATTACAAATCCAGGTTTTAGAATAAGACATCCCTTATCAGTGAAGTGTGTAGAATACATTTTGTCACAAATTTGTGAAACACTTAACAAGTTATATTTTAGTTCTTCAACAAAATTAACATCTTAAAAGCTTAACACACCATTCGACACGGTACCTTCCTTTGTAATATTACCACCTTTGTCTCATGCAAAGATAACATATCCTCCATTGTAAGGTTGTATGTTGTTTAACAGAGATATATTAGCAGTCATGTGCCATGAAAAACCACTATCAACATTCCAAACACTGTTGATGACTTGTCTTGGTTGTTCCTGTACATTCGAACAAATTTACTCGTGTTTAGGAAACCAAGCCATGGTTGATTTGAGTACTTTGTTTACATTCAAATATGATACAGATTGTAATATCATATCTCTTTACTCATCAAAAGGACAATGTTCAACCATATCATGCTTAGATGGTTTGTCTTTAATTTTTCACTTTTGAATTGGTATAATCAGATGTGTCACCATTTTCTTTAAAGTGGAAGTGCTATCATCAACTTGTATAGATTTCACATTTGATTTTTCCTTATTCAAATCATTATTGTTATCAACAAAAGATTTTGACTGATTTAAATTTCTTTTGAATTTGGCATTTAGAAAGAAATGTTTTTTATTCTGTGAAATTAAATTGTGAAATCTTTGTTTGCTTGATAATTGATGTTGATGACGATAATTTCTAGCCTTATGATTTGGCTTGCCACACACATAACAACACATTTTACGATATGTATTTGACGCTTGAGTATTTTGCAAAAAACTATTTATGATAACTTCTATAGTTATCATAAAATCTGGCCTTAGTATGTTCTTGGCCTTGTGATTCTTTGACAGTCTCTCTATTCTTTCTCTCGTTATAGATTGTTTGAGATGATTCCGGAAGAATTGAGGTATATGTTTTAGCCTTTTCATTCACATTTGAAACCGATGTGGTATGAACTGTAACTTTAGCCTTTTGAGTCATAGTTACTGGAATGGGACCAGTGTCTTTGATACATGTTCAACAAACATCTTGTTTCATAGAGTTAGCAATAATAGAAGGTTTATTTTTAAAGAAACTAGCATTGGTTTCTTTAAAAATATGATCTTCCTTATCAATATTGCCTTTTGAAACAAATCTGTTCTTCAAATTACTTTTCAAGTCAGATACATATGTTGCGACTTGTTTTCTTTCTTTGGCCTTAAAATCTATTTTTGATTTTAATTTCTTTTCTTTGTTTGACATTTTTGAACAAACAATTGTATCACTAAAAACTTCTGATCTTTCATTAATAATTGATGATGAATTACATGAATATTTTGCATTACAAATTTTATTTTCCTGAAAATCTAATTCATCATCACTTTTCCATTCTTCAACAACTCGTCCTTCTTCACACTTTCTACAGAAAAATTGTCATGATTAATATTAATTTCGGTTTTTAAGACAGGGTCAACAGTTAGTGAAACATTGACTGGAGGTGTTAAGTATGACTTTGGTTGAAAACCTAATCCATAGTCTCTTCATCAGGAGTTGTATTTGATGAAGGCAAACAAGTATAATCATGATTAATGGGTGGTACAACGTTAGCATAACCCACTCCACTTTTACCACCATTAATCTTTTGTGTTATCTGTGATTTGATTATACCCTCAACCATGTTTGATGAAAGTTTGAATTTTTCAACAACTAATTTTGCAGATAAGAGTTCACTAGTAAGTTTATTGATTTCTAAAGATAGTTCATTGTTACGTGTTGTCAAATCTTTTATATTACAATCTTTATCATGTAGATTTAATTTTGATTGATAAACTGATTTGTTTAAGCCATCTATCTTTTCTTTAAAAAATTTCTCATCAGTTTTATATTTATGAGCTTGATATTGAAGTTTTTCAACTTCTAGAATCAAGCGTTCGTTGTGAACTCTATACCTGTTAACCTATTCTATGCAATTATTTGAACAAAGATTAGTATATACCTCTTCATTTCCTTCTTTCTTCTTTGTCTCTTCAGGTGAAACATTTACCATGAAGGCCTTTAAATATTCTTTTCCTTCTGCTACAGATGCCAGAGTAATCTCAACAGCTTTGACATTTTCTGCACGAGTAGTTGCCGGAGTTTCCTCAATAGCATTCTTTATCTTTCTTTCTTTAGCTAGAGTTAACTCAACAGCTTTTCCTTCAGATTCTTCCTTTCTCTTTTCAGTCTTTTATGATTGAGCTGGAGTAATCTCAACAGCCTTTTCAATAACCACCTGATTATCATTCTCACTGTTTTCTTTAGCAAATACCCCTTTCAATAATTCATTGGACACAAACTCATTAAGTATGTTATTATCATCATTTTCTTTAGTGGCCTGAATCTCAGCTAGGGCAGTAGACAACTTGATATCAAGAATTTCCATCTGATCTGACCCATCATAATCTTCATTGGTTTGTGACACCAAAGCTTTGTTGTTGGATGAACTGGTTTTATCATTCATGGTTTCTACCTCCACAGTGACCATTTTATTTCCATTGTCATTCTGGTTTGATCTCATTTCAGTACATTCTCTGGCAAAGTGACCAGACTTGTCACAGTTATAACATCTTAAACTTGACTTATCAAATCCAATTTTGCTTGAGTTGTTCAGCCCAAAAACCTTTCTTCCAATTCTTCTTGCAAAGTTCTTAGCATGATACACCACCATAGCCATTTGATATTTGATATCATTTTCTTCAACATCATCGGGATTAACTTGTTGTAAGTCATCGACCAAGACGTTTGGTGCATTAAGTCTTCCAGTAGAAAATGCTTCATAACTGTTCATGAAGGATGTAATCAGAGCCAGGTGTTCTTCTGCAATCTGAATGGTTTTCTGTTGGGTTGGGAGTTTACAACAAAGGCTTGTTGTGTAGGTTGAGTGACTTGACCTTGAGAGTTGATTGGAGATTATGTTTGAACTTGAGTTTGACTATAGGAATTCTGATGAGGAACTTGGAATTGAGGAAAGGATGGATCTTTGACAGTTTGATAAGCAGGAGTTGTAGATTGTTGTTGCTGACATAACTGAGAGTAGCTGATATAGTAATTTGGATTACTAGCCATCTTGGCATACAATGCAGATGCTTTAGCTAACCCGTTGGATGCACACAAGGTCAATCTTTGAGATTGAGGGGACCCTTGTTACTGGCCCGGTACTGGAGTCGGCTTCGTGCATCAGTATGGGGTCTATGTGTAGACCTTGACTCAGTACCAGTTTAGTGCACAATATCGGGGGCATAGCACATTGGTCCAGATTAAGTGAAAGATTAAAATAAAAGCTCGGATGAACGATGATGTAAATGGTAAAAGAAGATAATGGATGTTATCTTAACTGTACGTATGATGTGTGATCACGTATGAATGAAAAGTATATTATTTTAAAGGGTATTTTTGTATACAAACCTTTTAAGGTATTTTAATGTTTTAAAACTAGAGCTCACTCAGCAACGCTGACTTTTATGCATTTTCAGTTGGCAGGTAATTTTTGCTGAGGATGGCACTCGGGGAGGCTACTCGTCGGGGCTAGACTGGCATCCGTTCACGCATACTAATATTGTTGTTTTGTAATGCAATTAACATGATCTTTTGAAACTATTAACAATTAACAATGTATTGCTTAGCAACAGTATTTATTAATGAAGTGAATGGCTTTTTATATTAATTCTACTGCATTGGTTTATTAACTATGAAATGTTTTATGCTATGATTGACCAACTGTGAGGTCTCCGGGAACGGGGCCTTACAGTATTCAAGACTTCATTTGGAATTAAATTTTCAAGAATTTGCATGGAGTCATTTTATCCGAGGAATACATATATACGAATGTACTGAGCTCATGGTCACTAATTCTAAACAACCAATAACTGTACAGAAACAAGAACAAGCCAAGAAGACTTTTTTGTCCATGCAACATGATGGTATGATAACTATCTTATATTTTTTAAAAACAGTACAATGTTTATTGTACTATTTTTCATTTGTATTGATTTATGTTAGTTTGATATAACAATGTTTAGTTTAAAATTGTTGCCAGAGTACTGTGTAACCTTTTTATACTGTTTTAGAGAATAAATGGTATATTGTGCTAGTTGACAATTTAATTAGTTGAAAATGTAAATACTGTATTGTTTTGCTCTATTGTGCTATTTGAAAATGTAACTTTTTGTGCTATTTAATATTTTACTATTTTGCTCTATTGTACTATTTTCTAAAATTGTATGGTAAAACATTGTTAAGTGTAAAAAAGGTTCAAGAAGTAATGTTTAGGGTATTGTGTTGTTTGATAATTTTATCGTGCTGTTTAGTATCAAAACAACACATTTCATTAGCTTTAGTCTTAACATGTAACTAACATGATATTTGAAATTTATTTTGTGATTGGATAGGGGGAAAAGAATTTCAAGCCAAGAATGAGTAAAGAAGAAAAGCTGAAGAATTTCACTGAAAACATTCAAAACGTTATCAGTACCTCAATGTACAGCACAATTCATGAGGTTGACATGTTGTTCATACCAATTCTACAAGACAAACACTACTAGGTTGTGTGTTTTAATCTCAAAACACCAGCCATCATGATCATTGACAACGTGTTATACAAAAAAGGTAGAAAAATGAAAGCTAAGCATAGGACACGTATAAAAACACTAGCAAAATGTATAAATAAAATATAGCTTTCATATATTGTATTGTACTAATTTCAAAGTAATTGATTACAGAAAGCAATATTTTATGAATACTTGGAGAAAGAATATCCTTTAATGAAAGACAGGATCTTATCAAAAGACATTGAGCTGCTAGAAATGCCATGGAGAACATAGAACAATTTCGTAGATTATGGAATTTTCGCCATGAGACATATGGAAACATATTATGGGACTTCAATCAAAGATTGGGAGTGTGGCTTAGCAAATGAATCTAAAGAACAAAAGCAACAACTTGTTGATCCAAGGTACAATTATGTCATAAAGATACTATTGGCGGACATTAACATGTATCATTTTCAAGTCATAACTGAAGTCAAAAAGTATGAATCATTAGATCCACTTGAAAAGGAAATGATAAAGCTAAAAGCTCAAGAAAGAATAAAGGAAAGAGCAAAGAAATCTATAGACTGAATGTGTTTGTTGATGTGAAGGTTAAAGCAAAAAATGTTTCATGTATGTATCACTTGGAATGTAGTTTAGTAGTGTCATGTATGTATCAATTGTAATGTAGTTTACTATGTTTTGTTGTTTGAAATGATTTAATAACAGTACATATTTGAATAAAAGTATCAATTAGTTTACTAAGTTGTGTTGTTTGGAATGTAGTTTACTATGATGTGCTGTTTGAAATGCTTTAATAACAGTGCGTATTTGAAATGCTTTAATTCACTTGGAATGTATTTGTTGATGTTAGTTGGAATACAAGTTAAATTCTACTACAGCAAAAAAGCACATGGTATTTGCTATTGCATAAAACTAAAATACAAAAAGAAGATGAAGAACATGAAGTATCTGAAAAAGATGAAGTTGCTGAAGAAGATGAAATCACTGAATTCAATGAACAACATGAAGTCGATATGAAGGATGAAGAACAATTAGATTGTGAGTGGAAATCTAAAATTAGATTGTGTAGATGAAGAAGATGAAGTAGCTGAAGAAGATGAAGTTGCTAAAGAAGATGAAATCAATAAATTCGAATAACAAGATGAAGTCGATATGAAGGATAAAGAATAATTTGATTACGATTAGTGGAGATCTGGAATTAGATAATGTAGATGAAGAAGATGAAGTTACTGAAGAAGATGAAGTTGCTGAAGAAGATGAAATCGATGAACTCGAAGAACAAGATGAAGTATATATGAACAATGAAGAAGAATTCGATCGCAATCAGTGGAAATCTGGAATTGAAATCAAAACCCTAAATAATAGCATACTCAAATATAATGAAATCAGGGTAAAATGGAAAGAAGAAGGCTGCAAGATTTGGCGAATCTTCTTGTTAAATTGTAGAAGGACAAATCTACCCTTCTTTATAAAATTTAAAAAATATGTCACAATCAGATTCCTTCTCGCCCTTTTTAGCCAATTTGTTTTTTTATTTGAACAAGCCTATATATATATATATATATATATATATATATATATATATATATATATAGGATTGAGCTCAATTAAAAACCCTTCATAATTGTAAAAACCATTTAGCTCAATCACAACCTTTGATTTAATATATAATATTAAAGATTCTATATTAATGGTATAGATGAGATGTGGGCACTTTAGACTTTTACCATCTGACAATAATTTGACTTTTCTTATCTTCTTAGATCAACAACCAAACCATCTTCATCTTCCTTTTTTATCTTCATCTTCATTCCCTTTCACTACCACCATCTACCTCCACCACGACATTAACCACCACCACACTACCGCCTCCATCACACGCCACCCCATTACGACATCAACCACCACCACGTTGCTGCCTCCACCACACTGCCGCGACTGCCATTGTCTTCGTCTCAGGCCTATCCTCACCAAAGTTCCCGTCAGCTCAAGTTTCTGTTGAGGCTGAAGTTTTGGTTTTTAGATCGTATTTTCTTGACACGCCTGTTTCTTCGCCTTATGATAATGAACAACCTGATCTTTCAAGTGATTGCAACGAATTGTGAGTTGGGGTTTGTGGGTTTCTCCTATTTGAGAGGAAATTTCACACAACCCCACGACACCACCTCCACCACCACCATTGTTAATTTCATTCTATCGTTCTCTCTCTAACATCGACGTTTCCCAGATCCACTTCTTGATCTTAATATTCAAGGATGCAAACTCAGATAACATTCTCTTTTGTTCTTGTGGGTTTTGATTTGGGGATTTCTTGAAATCTTTCCTTAAAACCTTTGCAAACCCATTTGAATCTTGTAAGTAGCTTTTAGGGTTTCAAAATTATGAAAAAAGAAGCTTTTTGATTTAGGGTTTCTTGAAATCTTTCCTTAAAACCTTTGCAAACCCATTTGAAATCTTTCCTTAAAACCTTTGCAAACCGTTGGGTACTCACGGTTAGAAACAGAGAATGTTGCTTGATTGCGGTGTTGTTAGGTCACGGAGGAGGCTGCAAGGGGAAACATCGCGCGAAGAGGGAGGTTGCCGGAGTGATAACAGTTGTTGAGTAACTCATGGTTGCAAGTCCAGGAGTCGTCGAAGAGTGCAATGCTGTCGAAGGTGGCTGTCGTGGAGGAGGTTGTCGTTTGAATAGGGGGTGGGGGTAGGGTTTACGAGAGGAAGATGATTTAGGAGGTGAGGATGGTTAGGTAATATAGGTTTTTTTTTTCAAATACACTCTAACCCCTTCAACTCTACAAAATTTGTATTCCCTAATATTAATTAAATTTAAATTTGGGTTAGATAATAGAATAATAATCATTTTCGTTTAATGACGGGAAGATGATTTATGGTCTTAGGAAGTGGATGCCTAATCTTTGAACAGTTGCGGGTACTTCTTTTTCATTTGGTTCTCGCGTTCCTAGGTAAATTCTGGTCCACTCTTAGAATTCCATCTAACATGCACAATAGGAATTTTGCTATGCTTCAAGGTCTTGACTTCTCGGTCCATAATTTCTACTGGTTCTTCAATGAAATGAAATTGTTCATCAATCTCTAGTTCCTCTAATGGAATGACAAGTGATTCATCTGCTAAACATTTCTTCAGATTGGAAACATGGAATACGTTATGAACACCATCGAGTTCCTCATGTAAGTGTAGCTGATAAGCTACTGGGCTGATTCTCTTGACAATCTCAAATGGTCCACGTATCTAGAGTTTAGTTTACCACGCTTCCCAAAGCGTATTACACCTTTCTAAGGTGAGACTTTCAATAACACCTTGTCACCAACTTGAAATTCCAAAGGCTTTCTCCTTTGATTTGCATAACTTTTCTGATGATCTCTAGCTGCCGCCATACGATTACGAATTTGAACAATCTTCTCTGTAGTTTCATGAATAAGCTCAGGACCAGTTAACTGACTATCACCAATCTCTGTCCAACAGAGTGGTGATCTACACTTTCTACCATAAAGTGCTTCAAATGGTGCAGCCTTAATACTCGTATGATAGATGTTGTTGTAAGAAAATTCAACAAAAGGCAGATGAGTTTCCTAACTGTTCCCAAAGTCTATAACGCATACCCTAAGCATGTCTTTTAGGGTATGAATCATGCATTCTGTCTGACCATCTGTCTGTGGATGATAAGTCATGCTCATATCCAAACAAGTGCCTAGTGACTTCTGTAGTGACTACCAGAAGTGCGAAGTGAATCGCGCATCACGATCAGAGATGACCAAAAGCGGCACGCCATGTCGAGACACAATTTCCTTCAAGTAAATCTGTGCCAGCTTATCTATTTGTAGTTCTCACGAATGGCCAAGAAATGTGCTGACTTAGTCAAATGATCCACTATCACCAAGATAGTATCATTTCCAGTTGGTGAACGACGTAACTTAGTAACAAAATCCATAGAGATGTTTTCCCACTTCCACATTGGATTCTCTAACTGTTGAAGCAAACCCAATGGTTTTTGATATTCCACCTTAACCTTAGAACATGTCAAACACTTTGACACGTAGGTGGCAATTTCAACCTTCATGTTAGGCCACCAATAAATGACCTTAAGATCTTGGTACATCTTGTCAGATCCAGGATGTACCGAATAGCGGGACTTGTGAGCTTCATCCATCACTAATTCCCTGAGATTCCCGAACAATGGAATCCATACCCGATCTTCATAGTAATGAAGCCCATTGGATTTCTCTTGAAACAATTTCTCAGCTCCTCGGAGGGATTCGGACTTGATGTTCTGCTCTTGTAATGCCTCAACCTGTGTATTCTTGATTTGTAATGGTAGGTCTGAATGAATGGTTAACTGTAACACACAGACACGACAAGGTTTTAGGGTTTCCTTACGACTAAGGGCATCTGCTACCATATTAGCCTTTCCCGGATGATACTTGATGGCACAATCGCAATCATTTAGAAGTTCTAACCATCGTCACTGTCTCATATTCACTCCTTCCATTCATAAATGTGCTGAAGACTCTTGTGATCTGTGAGATCGTGCACTTGGTTTTGTATAGGTAATGCCTCTAGATATTAGGTGCAAATACCATAGCTCCCACTCTAAATCGTGAGTAGTATAATTTTTCTCATACACCTTGAGCTGTCTTGATGCATAAGCTGTCACTTTCTAATGTTGCATCAACACGCAACCCAACTGTCACACTCTCAAAATCCACGTGCGGGGTTTTACCGCGAGGCGTGTGACATACCAGGATCTCAGTCATTAGCTACTCAGAACGACTATATATGAACAAACATTCAAAATTAGAGTTTAACTTTAAAATATGCGGAAGCGTTTAATAAACCAGAAAGACCAAAGTAAAACAATATAATGTAAAGTGCGCAAACACACGCGCCCAAAGTAATACCAACAAATACTTAAATGTTTAATAACCAAACCAAAACAAGTTTCAATCAAAACTACAATGATGCTGACCCGTGCATGTGCTCCTAGGCAATGGTAACCTCAACCTGAGAATAGCATACTAAAAGAGTCAACACAATGGTTGGTGAGTTCAAGAGTTTGCGTTAATCATAAAACAGTAAAAGTTGCAAAATATAAGAGGTGTATTGAAATAGATAGCTAGTCTATATTCATCAGTAATAATCATAGTGATTTCACGATTGAAGCTGACTGTGTTTCGTTTGTTGCCTCCCGTCATGACTTACCAGGTCATGACGATGTTTGTGTTAGGACAAAATTGCACCTGTTTGACCTCGAGTCGCACAAGTGGGGCTCCTCAGACCCAGTAGTACTACCCAAGATTTCCCGCTAATCATCATTATTAACAATCCGAAAGTGTGAGGACTTTCATGGTATTCAGCACTATATCATACTATACACAACTCATATAAAGTAAGCATTTGTAAAACCAGTATGCTATCTCCCCCAAAAGAGAGTACGTAAAAGAGTGGGGCATGAACTCACCTGGTGTTCACAATAAAGACTTAAGAGCTTAACTAGAAAGAGAGAGTGGAAAGACAACCTTCAGAGGTCACCTAGAACATGCAAGTACATAAGTACGTGTACACAGAATCATAATGAAACCCTAAGTACTCTATAAACCAAAGAACTCAAGGTTTTGGAAAAACAGAACACATTGACCCAGTTGACCCGTTTGACCCTTTGGTGACATTATAGGTGAAATTTCCATTTCAATCAGATATAGTAGTACATCACACAAGCTAATCATACAAGTTGTTCACATATGTCACTTTATTAACCACATGTACTATCTACATCATCATACAAGCAAATTATCATACAAGTCATGCGAATCTCGAATAATCATCATGCTCAACATAACTATGCCATAACTAATGCATCACACATAGAATCGAATCATGCACAACATGCCATGTGAAGCCACTCACGACTTCACACCCTAAACCCTGCCAATCCTTCTAAGTAGGGGCCTCAGATTCGCAGGCGTGTATAGCAATCATCATCACACTAATCAACAGAATTCATACCAACCAAAATACTCAACCATGATCAACTACAAACCAAACAATAGTCCTATCATAACCCATATGACTCATCATAATGTATACCCACAAAAAAGACCAAATCTTTCAATTGACCAACTAAGCATTCATACAACCCAAACAATACATTCTACCACCTTAGAAATCATTCATGAACATACTAGCATGATCCTAACGTCACAAACATGCCCAAATCACCATATTCAATATTTCATACAATTAAAGTTTCCCTTTTGGGAAAGTGCATCCTAAAATCTATCTAACACCCAATACATTCATGATTTCATTAACAATATACCAATTCCAACTCAAATTATCTTCTAGACATGTTCTACCCATCACATTCATCATGATTCATCAACATTCAACATCAAAAGTTTCCACTATTGGTAACCTATGAACTACAACATTCATTCTTAGGTTTCTAGCATTCATATCATCAATCTAACATCCATATACCATCACAAACACTTTAACAACACCAATCCATCATCAAATCATCATATTCATACAAATAAAGTTACTATTATTAGTAACCTATGAACAACGCATCAAAATCGAAGCTTTCTTGCATAATAAACGTAAACTAGCATCAATATAACCTAACTAACGTACTAACATCAACAAACAACATAAAATCAACACCCAATTTCAAGTTTCGACTCTAGGGTTTCAGCCATTCATAAAAACCATCAAAAACATGCAAAAATCTAACCTTTAAACGTGTATTGGCTTGGAATTGAAGATTCTAACGTGTTGTAGCACTTGAAATCGATCCAAAACCGAATGAAATTGCTTGTTCTAGCTTGAAATCGAAGTGTGTGTGTGTGTGGAATAAGGGTCACGGCCGAATGAAGGTGTGGCTAGGGTTTTTGATTTTGTTTTATTTAATTAATCATAATTACCCTTTTAACCCTTATAATTTGTATTTTTATAAAATTAAGCTTTTAAATACTCTTTTAAGATGTTTTTAACCAAAATAATAAACATATGAGCTAATGATAACAATTATATGTTTTACCTTTACAAGTTACAAAATTCACAAATTAGACACACACGTTCTCACGTTACGCGATAAAATTCACAAATAACCTTTAAATCGCGTAAGCACATAAGCACAACTTAATAATCATATCATCAGCTAAATTATTATTAGTTTATCATTATTAATTGTTATTAAGTCACCAACGTTCAACGACAACTAGTGTGTGCTCACAACACGTGTATGTAAGACTTAACGTAACTAACGAAGTTTGGTAACGGAAAATTACCGGATGTCACATTATCCCCATGTTGAAAGAACTTTCATCTCGAAAATTGTGTTACATGGTATGTGTTCCATCACTGGTCTACTGCATTGGCACAAAGTAATCGAGTAAGTTTCGGGTGAGTTGTCACATCATCCCCATGTTGAAAGAAATTTCGTCCCGAAATTTAAATCAATACCTTCGCCGGCTGGCATCGTCTTTTCGAACAATTGAGGATACTTAAGCTTCATCTGGTCCTCACGTTCCCACGTGAATTCCGTTTAACGTCTCTAGTTCCAACAAACCTTGACTATGGGTATCTTGCTTTGCTTAAGTGTCTTTACCTCACGATCCATCACCTCGACCGATTCCTCAATGAAGTGTAATTGTTCATCTACTAGGACTTCCTCAAGCGGTACGATCATCATTTCATCCGTTAAACACTTCTTTAGATTTGAAACATGGAATACGTCATGGATTCCACTGAATGAATCAGGTAAGGCTAGTCGATAGGCCACTGGACCTATTCTTTCCAATATCTCAAACGGTCCAACGTATCTCGGATTTAGCTTTCCTCTTTTACCAAACCGAATCACGCCTTTCCACGGTGAGACTTTCAGTAAGACTTTGTCACCAACCTGAAATTCTAGAGGTTTCTGTCGCTTATCAGTATAACTTTTCTGCCTGTCGCGCGCTGCAGCCATACAATTCCTTATTTGTATAATCTTCTCAGTGGTCTCATGTACTAACTCAGGACCCGTTAGCTGGCTATCACCAGTTTCAGCCCAACAAACTGGTGATCTACATTTTCGCCCATACAAAGCTTCAAAAGGTGTTGCCTTTATGCTAGTGTGATAACTGTTGTTGTAAGAAAATTCCACCAATGGTAGGTGAACTTCCCAGTTATTCCCGAAGTCAATCACACAAGCACGTAGCATGTCCTCCAATGTCTATATCGTACGCTCACTTTGACCATCGGTCTGCGGGTGATAAGCAGTACTCATATCTAATCGCGTACCTAAAGATTTCTGCAAAGACTGCTAGAAGTGCGATGTGAAACGAGCATCGCGGTCTGAAATGATTGAAACTGGTTGTTGGACCAAAAGAACCAATGAGCCTGATCAGAAAAACCTTTAAGTCCCACAGACATTACAACAACTGAAGTAGTCTGCAACAGCTGAAGACATCAACTGATAACAAGGTCTGAAGACAAAGTCTGAAGTGAAAGAGCTGAAGACAAAGTCTGAAGTGAAAAAGCTGAAGACAAAGTCTGAAGCTAAAGCACTGAAGACAAAGTCTGAAGACAAAAGCTGAAGACAAAGACTGAAGACCAAGTTTCAGATGTTGTCACAACAGCTGAAGAAGACCTCTTCAGTAGTTGTGATGGTTTCCTTTCAGTAGTTATATTTTCCTTTCAGTTCTTTTGTAATCAGTAGTTTTATGTTTCTTGTAATCAGTACTTGTAGTTTCAGTAGTTTTAGTTTCATCTTGTACTTAGCATACTTTGAGACGTTCTCAGTTGTTGTGAACATTCTCAGTAGTTTGCTTACTTTCAGTTGTTTGTAATAATTCTGTTAGATGTCACTATCAAGTGACATCAGCAGACGTCACATTCCTTTATATAAGGAATGTTGACCTAATTGTAAGGTGCGAAGCTTAGCGGCTGATATAGCGCAGCTTAGTGAAGCTTAGCGGCTGCCATACCGAAGCATTTGTGCATGAATGATATTATCCCTTTTGCAGAAAACCCTCTTTCTCTATAACCGTGTACTGTTCCATTGAATATCTATTGTGTTCTTGCTATATTTGTCTAATTCTTGTTCTAATTCCGCTGCGATTCAACTCTAATTGATCAAACTTAGATCACTGATCCTGTCAAATGGTATCAGAGCGGGTTAATCATTGATCGGTTTAACAATTGATCATTGAAACTGCTATTTCGATATCTAAAGTTTGATCGAATTAGCATATTTGCAAGAATTGGTTATAGAGATTGATCTTCTGCTGCTTCTGGTTATTCAATTTGAGTTTCTTCTTGGTTCATATTGAGTTTGTTGTGTTTTTGTGCTAAATCTGTTGAAACTTGATTGAATTGGTTTGAATCTGAGAATGACTACTCCTTCTAATGACCCTCACAATACTGGCTCCTCAACCAAGCCTCCGATGCTGGTTAGGAGTGAGTATAACATATGGCAACGAAGAATGCTCCATCACCTGTCTGTTAACAGTTCAGGTTGTTGGACATCTGTGGTTCACGGTCCACACAAGCCTATGGTGAACAATCCGGAGACCAACCAAATGGTTCCGAAGAAGAAGGAGCAATACTCAGATGAAGATCGTAAACTGTTTGAGATTGATGCTAAAGCCCATGGAATTCTGGCCATGGCACTGCCTAATGAAATCTATTCTGGGCTTATGCATCATGAAACTGCTCATGACCTCTGGAATGCTTTGAAGGAACAATTCGGAGGAACTGATGAGGTCTTAGCAAACAACAGAGAAATCCTCGCCCAACAATATGAGACATTCTCTCATAGGAAGGGTGAGACACTGACTCAACAGTTTGAGCGTTTCTCCTGCTTGATCTCTGAGCTGAAAATGGTCAAGCATGAGTATACTAACAGCCAGATGAACAACAGATTCCTCAAATCACTGCCTGAGAGATGGGACACATACACCATTGTCCTACGCTCCAGTGCAAATCTGGATAGCCTATCTCTCACCCAACTCCATGGGAAACTGCTTACATTTGAAAGAGAGATAGAGCAGAAAAGGAAACTGGCATCATCAGGAAAGCTCACTGATGACTTTGTACCAGGGAACACTGCCTTGGTCGGTCATGAGTCAGAATATGCTGGATCAGAAAGCCATTATGATGAGCATATAGATTTCTCTTCAAACAGTTCTGATCATGCATTGTTGGTGTTGACAGTCATTCTGGGTGTAATAGTGATAATTTATGCTTTATCATGGATGATTTGATGGGTATTGCTGATGATGATTTAGAAGAGATGGATATTTTGAGCCAAATGGCCTTGATCAATATCAGATCTCAAAAGTTCTACAAGAGAACTGGTAGGAAATTTCCAGGACTCTCTGGCAAAACCAAAGTTGGTTTTGACAAGAGTAAGTTGAGGTGTCACAAATGCCACAGGCTTGGGCACTTTGCAAGAGAGTGTAGATCAACTGGATCTAACTCCTCTGCACCCTTTGTGACCTTTCCAAGCAATAGTTCACAAAACAAAGGGCAACATCCTGCTAGTTCTGGTCATCACTCACAACCTCAATCTCCTGCATATTTTGTCCCTCAGGGTCCAATGCCATATCCATATCCCTGCTATTACATGCCACAGCCAAATCCAGTTCAAGTTCCTATAGCACAACAACCTCAAGCCCTACCTGAGCCTCAACCATCTCCATCACAATCTCAACCTCATCACAGCTTCTTCACACCAGGAGTTGTTGACTGGAGCAGCTTACCAGATGATCTTTCTGGTTTCAATGAGCAATTATTTGCTGGTGCTGGTCAACATGGTGGTGAACATCCTTTTGGGAATCTTGCTCTCATGGCCCTGGAGTCTACTGAGGGTTCCTGCTCCAATGCATCATCTTCACAGGTAACCCAGGTATCTTCTGAGGCTAAAGCCAAGTTATGTTCTGAATCATGCATAGCTGCCTTTGTCTCTATTAGAGAGGCAAATGTAGCTTTAATCAATCAAAATCTTGAGCTTGAGAAAACTATTTCCAAAAGAAAAGCTGAGTATGAGTCTGCTCTTAATGACAAAGATGATGAGATTTACAAGCTTAAATGCCAACTTAATGATGAAAAGGCTAAGGTAGAGGTCATACTTGAGAACCACAGAAGTCTCAAAGAGACACTTGCAGCTACCCAAGTTGAGTGTGACCGCTGGGTAACATCCTGCAAGGGATTTGAAATGCTTCTCAGCAAGCAAACAACTTCAAATGTGAAGTTTGGAATAGGTTACAATCATACTGCACCACCTACTGATTTTACTTCAAAATCAATAGTAAAATCTGAAGGTGAAAGTAATTTCCAAACCACATCATCATGAGATTCATCCTCAGCAAATCAATTGCCTGATGGTTTAAATGCTGATAAACACATGAAGCTGAGCAATTCAGATGTTGTCCCTCAAAGTACTCCAAGTACTGAAGGGCAAGTCACAACATCTGAAAAGCATTTCAAATCTGCTGAAATAAAAGGATTAACAACTGCTGAGGAATCTATCATACGGTTTTCAGGACATACAGCTGAGGACGGATCCTTCAGTACTTAACACAAGTACTGAAAGGAGGAAAGTACTGAAGATCACACCTTCAGTAGTTTCCACTTCAGCAGTTGATCAATCCAAGATGAAGAATAAGCCATGTGAAATATGTGGTAAATTCAATCATCTATCTGATGAATGCTGGTACAAAAAGGGTTCCAAACTCAACAGAGATAAGCTCATTAAAGAAGAGATTAATAAAATGAAAAATGAGTTTGAGACCAAGTTTGTACCACAGTCATCTCAAACTGATAAACCCAAGGCCTCACCAAAATCCAAAAAGAAGGATGGGGTTTATCAGAAAGCAGCTGATAGTGTTCCTCATGATAAACATCAGACTAAGTCTGTGAATTTCAAGAAGGAGGAAATGGTGGGTCACAGGAACTCATCAAAAACAAGTACTGATGTGTCAAATGAGCTGAAGGCTTTAGCAACAAATCAGACACAACTTGTTATGATGGTTCAGCATTTGTTGGGGAGAGTTAACCAACTAGATGCACCTGTGATCAAACCACTGAAAAGGAAATCCAAGCCCAAATCTAAGAAATCCATTTCAGCACCATCTCCACCTTCATCAGCTGTTAATCATGAGAAACAAGTTATGGTTAAATCTGTTGATGAAAACAGACCCAAAACCAAAAAGGTTTGGGTCTCTAAAGCTAACTAGTTTCTTATGATAAATGCAGGGTTCTTCAGCATGCCAAAGAAGCATCTGGTATGTAGACAGTGGAGGATCTATGCATATGACTGGGAGCAGTTCTCTTCTTAATGACTACTCTCAAGGAAAGAAGGGATTTGTCTCATTTGGAAATGATGCTAAGGGTTACATCATCGGGAAAGGATTTGTGTCAAATGGAGAAATCAGATTTGATGATGTTAACCATGTGGAGAATCTCAAGTATAATCTACTGAGTGTCAGTCAGATGTGTGATAAAGGGCATGTTGCACTTTTCACAAGCCAAAACTGCCGGATTCTGTCTTCCAAAGTTCTGAGGCTGATTGACAAGGTATTGGATGAACATACTCTCCTGAAGGCCAACAGGATAGGAAGAGTATATGCCTTGGATTTGTCAAAGAAGATTGATTTAAAAGGTCATCCTTGCCTGTTCTCCAAGGCCTCTCCTCAGGAATCTAAACTGTGGCATAGAAGGCTGGGTCATGTTAATCTCAAAAACATGAATCAGCTGATCCACAATAGTTTAGTGAGAGGTCTACCAATAAAGGAGTTCCACTGTGATGAAACCTGCACTGCTTGTTTAAAAGGAAAACAACACAAAGTTTCATTCCCTCCTATAGAAGAACCAAAGTCCACTGCCTGCTTGCAATTACTGCACATGGATCTCTTTGGTCCTGTGAGAGTAATGAGCATGGCAAAGAAGAAATACTGTCTGGTAATTGTGGATGATTACTCCAGATTTGTATGGACCTTCTTCTTGCATTCAAAGGATGAGGCTGCTCAGACAATTATTAACTTTGTGTTGTATGTTGAGAAGCAGTATTCCCTATCAGTCAAGTGTATAAGAAGTGATAATGGAACTGAATTTAGAAACCATACACTTGATGATTTCTACCTTTCAAAAGGAATCAAGAGGCAGTATAGCATCCCAAGGACTCCAGAACAAAATGGAGTAGTGGAGAGAAAGAACAGGACCCTAATTGAAGCTGCAAGGTCCATGTTGGCTGACTCTGGTTTGCCACTGACCTTTTGGGCTGAAGCTGTCAACACAGCATGCTATGTGCAAAATAGAGCTTTAGTGAATCAGAGGTTGATGAAGACTCCTTATGAAGTTCTACATCATTTGGCTCCTCTAATTTCATTCTTCAGAGCATTTGGGTGTCCTTGTTACATTCTCAACACAAAGGATCAACTCCAAAAGTTTGATTCTAAGGTGGATGCAGGGTATTTTGTTGGGTATTCATCCACTTGCAAGGCTTACAGAGTGTTCAACTGCAGAACAAAGATGGTTGAAGAAACCTTGCATGTGAAGTTCAATGAATCTCCTAAGGACAAAATCCCACAAACCCTGTGGAGTTGTTTGATCTGGACATACTGCAATATGTTCCTTATCAGCCTCCAGCTGTTGCAGATCATGTGAATTCATCACCTTCTGCAGCTAGTCATCCATCTGGTGGTACTGATGTTGATGATGATCCCAGTACTCACCTATTCAAGTTTAGTGATCAACTGCCTGAGTCTACTAAACTTGATGTTCCTGTAGCTTCAGTAGCACCATCCACAACAAATGCTGATGAGATTTCTGAATCCTCTACTTCATTTGACTTGCCATCTAATACTTGGTTTCAAGAATCTGGATCAACATCTGTTGCTGCTGAGCGTGCTACAAACACTTGCACAGATCTCATAGTGTACCAAGAGCTGAAGAATCACCCAATGTCTCAAATCATTGGTGATATCAATGCTGGTGTCTCAACTAGAAGTCAAGTGTCCAACTTCTGCTTCTATGCTCTCTTCATCAGTCAGCAAGAGCCAAAGAACTATCATATTGCATTAAGAGACAATGGATGGGTTGATGCCATGCAGCTTGAGCTTCTTCAGTTCAAAAAGCAGCAAGTGTGGGAACTGGTTCCTCTACCCCCAGGTAAGTGTGCAATAGGCACTAAATGGGTGTTTAGGAATAAAACAGATGAAAATGGGCAAATTGTCAAGAACAAGGCCAGACTGGTTGTCCAGGGGTTTTCACAAGAAGAAGGTATTGATTATGATGAAACCTTTGCCCCTGTAGCCAGACTGGAGGCAATTAGATTGTTCTTAGCCTATGCTGCATTCCACAATCTTAAAGTTTTTCAAATGGATGTCAAAAGTGCATTTTTATATGGTAAAATAAAAAAGAGGTTTATGTGTGTCAACCACCAGGTTTTGAGGATAATAAACATCCTGATTGGGTGTATAAACTTGATAAGGCTCTTTATGGGTTGAAACAAGCTCCTAGAGCCTGGTATGAAACACTGTCAAATTTTCTTCTTCAGAATAATTTCACTAGAGGCTCCATAGATAAAACTTTGTTCATTAAGAAAGTGGGTCAGCATAAGCTCCTTGTTCAAATTTATGTTGATGATATTATTTTTGCATCCTCTGATCCACAGTTGTGTGATGCATTTACAAAGTTGATGCAACAAAAATTCGAAATGAGTGCCATGGGAGAATTACAGTTCTTTCTAGGTTTGCAAATCAAACAAAAGGCTGATGGAACTTTCATTCATCAGTCAAAATACACAAAGAGTCTTTTGGAAAAGTTTGATTTACAAAACTGTAAGCCCTGTTCTACTCCCATGTGCAGCACCACACAACTGGATGCAGATCAGAAAGGTAAAGCTGTTGATGAAACACTTTACAGATGTATGATTGGGTCCTTGATGTACTTAACAGCTTCTAGACCAGATATTATGTTTGCAACTTGTGTTTGTGCTAGATTTCAGGCTGCTCCTAAAGAGTCTCATTTGATTGCAGTCAAGAGGATCTTTAGATATCTGCAAGGTACTCAATCTCTAGGTCTTTGGTATTCCACTGGGCACTCTTGCAAATTAGTTGCTTTTTCTGATAGTGACTATGCAGGGTGTAAATTAACTAGAAAATCAACTTCTGGTGGATGTCAATTCCTAGGCAACTGTTTGGTTTCTTGGCAGAGTAAGAAACAAACATCTGTTGCTACATCCACTGCTGAAGCCGAGTACATTGCTGCTGCAAGTTGTACATCTCAGGTACTCTGGCTTCAGAATCAATTATTGGATTATGGCATTACAGAGACTAAGACTCCATTACTAATGGATAGTGCTTCAGCTCTTTGTATTGTCAAGAATCCAGTCCAGCACTCTAGGACCAAACATATTGAGATCAGACACCATTTTATTAGGGATTGTTTTGAAAAAGGTCTGATTGATCCAAAGTTTGTTCCTAGTGCTGATGAGCTTGCAGACATATTTACTAAGCCTTTGGACAGTTCAACTTTCCAAAACCTAGTGTTAAGGCTTGGTATGCTGCAGCTAGAATAAGTGACAACTACTGATGATCTCAGTCAACAAGTACTGATGAGCATTCGTATACTATTGTCACAAATAAGTACTGATAAGTTCTTTTATCCTCAGTAGTTTTCATAACTACTGAAGACTAAATTACTTAAAAGTACTGAAGTACTCTATCTGTTGAAAAGAACTGATGTGGTTACAACTACTGATGTAGTTACAACTACTGATGTCAGTATAACAGATAAGTACTGATGACCAATGAAACGTCTGAAAATCAGACAAAAAGTCTGATGTGTTGAGGTCAGAATGAAACAGCTGATGAGCTAAGAATTGACGACAACAGCTGATGAGAAACTTTTCTCTTCAGTTGTTTCTACAACTGCTGTTTCACTTCATACAACTGAAGCCAAAACCATGTCTTCAGTAGTTTTACAACTACTGATGACTAACACCAAATCTTCAGTTGTTTACAACACCTGAAGCCAAAACCATGTCTTCAGTAGTTTCACAACTACTGATGACTAATACCAAGTCTTCAGTTGTTACAACTTCTGAAGTTAGTCTTCGGTGTTTCAAACAACTGATGACAGCACCAACACTTTCAGTTCAGTTGTTTTCAAACAACTGATGACAGCACCAACACTTTCAGTCGTTTTATATCATTTTCTTACCCTATAAATACCTAAACCTACTTTCAAACGTTTCATTAGCCGTTTTATGTCCTTCACTCTCAACAATGGCGACCATGAAACTCAAACCCAGACACAACTGTGTTGCCTACCTCTCGAAATCGGCCTTTTGGAACAAATTTGATAATGCCATCGATCTTATGGTAGATTCCCAGTACCGAACCGCTTTTCTTCTGAATCCTACCATATACCCCGATTCCCTAAGCCAATTCTGGACCAACGTCTCTGTGCAAACTGGTGAGAATGATAGCCAAATCACTCCAGTCGTTGGTTAACCAGAAACAGGTGGTCATCACTCCAGACATCATTCGACAAACCCTAAATCTACATGATGCCACCTGTGTCACAGAATACCCGAAAGGCACAACTGATATGTCTTTCATCAATAACGGGTATGAAGGAGACTTAAGTGCTACCACCATTCTGAAGAAGCACTTCCATGATGCTGAACGTCTTATATTCCACATGGTGAATGTCTGCCTTGCATCAAAAACCTCCTCATGGGATCAGATGTCCTCCCGATGGCAACAGGTATTATACTCTATCTTTGAACGACAAAATCTAAATTTTTCTGAGATAGTTTTCATGGAACTAAAGGATCTGGCTTTGAAACCTGTGGCAAACAGATGGATATTATATCCCAGGTTTCTCATGGCCATAATTTTAAATCAGCTAAAATCAGACGGCCTTGTTGGCCTTGGAGTCCCTGCTCCGGCTGTATTGCCTGAAGTATACTCCAGGCACAACTCTGACCCTACACTGAAAGGGGCTGCCCGGCTGCTAAAACCCAAGCAGCGGGAACCCACAGCCTCCACTTCCAGATCCAAAGTCCCCACCAAACCCAACACCAAAAAGCCCAAAAAGGCTACTCAGGGAGATGAGTCCCCTGAGGATGCCCCTGTACCACCAATACAGGAAACACTTACTGGTTCTAACCCCCCAGTAGTGTCAAAGACTCCACCAGCCCTAGCCGCTCAGGCATCCTCTCAACAGGATCCTGATGCAACCATAATTGGGGATACCACAATGCTGGAACCTATCTCAATTGAGAAGGTTACCATTGAAGAGCACCAGTCACCCCGGGTGCAATCTGCTTCAAACCTATCTCCAAATGCAACCGCCCCTCAAAGCCCAACCATTATAGTTGCACAAGTGCTGAGTCAGCTGCATTCCTCTCCTCCTCCCCAGAAACCAATTACAATGGGGAGAACCTCAACAGCTGAGGAAGAGGACCAAAATGCTGCTGATAACCCACAGCACAGGGGTTATAATGTTCAATCTCCCCGTGTAGAGGAGGAGGTTAGAACATCTGGTGAGGCTGCCACTTCTACTGATTCAGCAAATGAACAGGATGCAGTTGGTAACATCTCTAAGACCTCACCAGAGGCAACTGCCGATGAAGGACTCAGTCCTGAGGCAGGAAGTCCCCAGAACCAAGAACAAGGGGCACATGCTACAACTGATCTACACTCAGGGCATGTACATCCTGATTCAATCAGGAGGTCAGGTGATTCAGCAAAGACTGATGATGACCTGGGCTTTTTCTTCGATGTCTTAGCCCATAACACAATCCTTGAGGCTGAGGTGAGCAGACTCAAAGAACTGCTTGCCAAAATGTCTCAGGATCAAAGTCCATCTGCCCCAATAAACCCACAGATGGCACCTTCATCTGAAGGTTCACCAAACACTCAGCCACTACACTCAACTGAGCCACCAGCCACTGCTTTTGGCACCACCTCTCAGGGACAGAACCCCTCTGAGCAGATGGTTGCTACCTTTCAACATTCCTTACCTCTCATCACTCCCATCATCAATGAGATTGTGCATAAAGCCATTGATGAGAGGATCTCCTCAAATCTACAAACACTTGTTGATGATGCTGTGCAAAAGAAGCTTTCTGCCATTCAAACCCCTGAACCCAATGCACCCAAAAAGGGGGAGTCTAAGGCAGTGAAAGAAAGAAAGAGAAAGAGAGTGGAAGATGAGAAACAACGAGAAAGAAAAGGAGTTAGAAAAGGAAAAACAGCTGATCACATACAAGAGAAAGAAAAGTGCTGAAACTCAAAAGCCTGATGAAGAGAAATCATTGGAAGATCTGGTTAAAGAAGCTGATGAAGCTCACAGCAGATCAATGGACAGAATAATAGACCAACTCTTCAGACAGGGCTTTGATACAGCTACATTAGACACTGAGATCAGAAGGCTGGAGATTAAAGAGATACAAGAGAGATGGGCCAGTTACAGTGTGATGGAAAGGGAGAGGTTGGAGATAATGATCAGGTTTATTGCAAAATACTTGGGAAGATCATTAATTGAGATTAAATCATGGACCAGAGACAGTATTCTGGCAATAACCACCAGAATCTGTGCTTCTGAAGCATTCAATAAGGGGTTGATTATCGAAGCCTTAGATGAAGCAGGTGCTGGGAAGAGAACTGATATGGCCAAGCTTTCCAAAGCCAAACTTACCACAAAAATGCTAGATCAGCCTTCCCAAACTCCCACTCAAAAACAACCACCCCACAACTCTCCAAACCAATCCCTAAACCTAAACTTAAACCAACTCAACCCTCAAAACCAACTCCCTTACCCCAAAACCACCTCAAACCACATCCAATGATGCACCCAGAAGGAGGAGAAGGGTGTTGAGGATGGAAGAAGAAGAAGAAGATGATGATGAAGAAGACAGTCTGCCAATCTCTGCTGTTCTAAAAATACCTGAGCCCAGAAGTCAACAAATGATCACACCAGACTTTCAGAGGCAAATGGTGAAAGTTAAGATTGAAGAAGAAGAACAGCAGAAACAGCACGATGAGCAACTTTTGAAGATGGTTGACAAAGAGTTTCCTCAGTCATCATCTATACAAGCCATGAAGAAACACGCTCAAAGGCTGTATGCTCTCAGGCATACCTTTCAATATCAAAAGGAGAGAGTAAGGATTTGGCCAGACCCCAGGGTTAGTTCTAGAATTCATAAGAAATCCATACCAAGTAGATACAATGGCAAGTGAGAAAGACCATAGATGCTGTTATTATGTTGGCCATTGTAGTCTCACCCTGGGAGATACTTGAAGACTTCAAGAGAGCCTACAAGTCAAAGATGACCCTCAAACTCTAATGGAGAACAAAATGGTCAAGAAGGGGTTGTTATACAAGAGGCTTGAAGAGATCAAGAAAAATGAACTCCAGTTGTTATTAGAAGGGACTCACCCAGATGAATTTGCTTACAGAGAGATAACAACTGTTGAGTTGAAAAATGGAAAGACAGTAAAGTACCTATCAGAGTACTATGGCCCAGAGTTCTTCTTCGAAGGAGAAGCAGAAGAACTCACTAAGGAGGAACAAGTTGTTCTCCTTGAGGCCTACGTCAGAGAGTCTTATAGACTCATCAATGGGAAGTAGGTTTCATGGTTGGGATAACAGCTCTGTGTCCAGTTCCCCAAGACAGAGTTCCCTTCCATCCTTTGACATTCACATCTACTGAAACCTGTTCCCTGGCCTGTGCTTATCTGATATCTCTGAAGCTGATCAAGAGAGTATTTCTGCCAAGAATAAGTGGGACCTCAATAAGCTTAAAGGTTTTGGCTGCATTGGTTCAGGGGGAGTTTGTTGGACCAAAAGAACCAATGAGCCTGATCAGAAAAACCTTTAAGTCCCACAGACATTACAACAACTGAAGTAGTCTGCAACAGCTGAAGACATCAACTGATAACAAGGTCTGAGACAAAGTCTGAAGTGAAAGAGCTGAAGACAAAGTCTGAAGTGAAAGAGCTGAAGACAAAGTCTGAAGTGAAAAGCGAAGACAAAGTCTGAAAAGACGAAGACAAAGTCTGAAGACAAAGCTGAAGACAAGACTGAAGACCAAGTTTCAGATGTTGTCACAACAGCTGAAGAAGACCTCTTCAGTAGTTGTGATGGTTTCCTTTCAGTAGTTATATTTCCTTTCAGTTCTTTGTAATCAGTAGTTTTATGTTTCTTGTAATCAGTACTGTAGTTTCAGTAGTTTTAGTTTCATCTTGTACTTAGCATACTCTGAGATGTTCTCAGTTGTTGTGAACATTCTCAGTAGTTTGCTTACTTTCAGTTGTTTGTAATAATTCTGTTAATGTCACTATCAAGTGACATCAGCAGACGTCACATTCCTTTATATAAGGAATGTTGACCTAATTGTAAGGTGCGAGCTTAGCGGCGATATAGCGCAGCTGAAGCTTAGCGGCCGCCATACCGAAGCATTGTGCATGAATGATATTATCCCTTTTGCAGAAAACCCTCTTTCTCTATAACCGTGTACTGTTCCATTGAATATCTATTGTGTTCTTGCTATATTTGTCTAATTCTTGTTCTAATTCCGCTGCGATTCAACTCTAATTGATCAAACTTAGATCACTGATCCTGTCACCG